>JAXQQM020087037.1:0-227175 GCA_034641835.2 Pinus albicaulis
CTTCACTTAGAACCCCTAGAAGTAGAACCCTTTCATAGAGCGAAAGAGGATGACATGAACAAAATGCACCTGCTATGTATATAGCACTGTCACCTCCAAGTTTGTATGAACCCCGGGTTGATAAAGTAAAGTAGGGCAACCCCTAGGAGTTGCAGCACCCTTGGTGCAATACCATGGCTCACCACTTTTTGGCGCCATTGCGAGGGAGGTGTCTAGTACATGCTTTGATTTCGTTTTTAACATTATTTTATGCTTTCCTTTTTCATGTTATGTCCAAAATATTGAAAAATATTAAAAAAATTGATTTCCATGCCTCATAGGAGTAGGGATACTCGTAATATTTTTTTTAAAATACTTCTCCAATACCAAGCCCCCCCCACTTGACCACGTGAAGCAATAAGAACCACATCACCATACACTTTTGAAGGAAGAAGAGATGGATGGATATGATGACAATGAAGAAGATCTTAGTGGGTTTCCCATTCAAGATATGAACATCAGTGTGCATATGAAGAACATCCCTCCATCTTTCCTTCCCAGCTTCCATGGTATGAGGATAGAGGATCTGAAGACATTTCTCTTTGAATTTGAGATACTTTGTAGTTATTATAGCTACTTATCACACACTCAAAAACTAAGATTATTTCCTAAAAAATTAAAGGATAGAGCTCATAAATGGTTCATGAGTCTAGGTACTAATTCAATAAGATCATGGAATGATATGCAAAAGATATTTCTAGAAAAATATAAAGATCGTGATCTTAGAGAATAAATTTTTAGAACGAACCAAGAAGAAGATGAGAGCATTGAGGATCTAATAGAGAGGTTCATGTATAATGTTAAGAGGGAAAAATTTCATCATCTAGGATTTGACACACTACAAACCCTCTTACTTAGAACAATTAGGGATGAGTGGATTGATCTCCCTAATCTCATTAGTAGAGGAGATCTATATTAGTTGTCATTTGAAGAAATTTGTGAAACATGCAAATTCATATCAAGAGGAAGGGAAAGAGTAAGTAAGTCAGCATCAACATTGGTAAGGCAATATGAACTTGGAAATTTTCTTGATAAATTTAAAACATAAATTCTTAGCAATCTAAGTGAACAAGTAGAAATTTTAAAAATGAAAAATGAGAAAAAATAAGATGTTGATATTTTTGTTATCCATGTTGAATCTTATGCTACTAAATTTTGTTCATCATTCCCCAGGTTTAAAGAAGTTTACCAAGAAGACAATGGAGCAAGGAAATCACCAAAGAAGCTATGTTGTGTACCTCCAAGGAGACCCTGGAAGCCTAGTCAACTTGATATGATACAAGGGCCCACTTCAAAATTTCAAGCTTATTCACATCCATCTAAAACTAATTGGGACACAATCCCTCCCTAACAACCTTGGCCATATGTGACCCCAAAACCAAACTTAGCAACATGGTTCGCAAGGTCCTTTTTGGGAAAATCCTCAACATCCTCAATATTTCCCTCAATATCCTCAATACCTGACTCCATGTTATCCCTACCATCCACCTCCACCACAAACACAGCCTCAACCACATCCATCTCATATATACACCCCTACTCAACTACCTCTACCACGATTTCCAAACACATACAATGAAGTATCTCAGCTCACTTACAATGCTAAGGTACAACACTACCAAACATATCCTCTTGATCTAAATGTTTTGCATCTTAGTTCAAGAAAGGTATTGCAAAGAATACATTTTCTTAATTTCATTTAAGGACAACATCAAGAAGAAGAAGATCCAAATGAGGAGATCAAAATATTGAGGGCTACACTTGACAAAGAGCAGAAATTAGAATCATATGTTGAGAAAGTTCCCTCACGTTTACCATCATTTTCTCCATGTGTTCAAGAGAACAATCAAAAGAAATAGGAAAATTTGATTTCCATAATATAAGAGGACATCCAAGGTGATCCAAGTCAACAAGTGAACCAAGGCATCACAACTATATTGACATATGGCTCCAAACAGTAATTAAGTTGTAGCAACACACTCTTCTTCAACAGTACTTGATACAATCCCTGTCAACAAAATTCATCTCTCATATTCAGGTACATGTCAAAGCATGTATTCCAAGTGTGCACATGATTTTATATGGAATCTTGATGTGTACATGGCTCCATTGGAAGTATTCGCATACCTGAAAAAGGTTTTGTGTTTTTCAAGTAGAGTAGGAAAGTGAAAAAGTAAAAAAAAAAAAAAAAAAGAATAAAATATCAGGTGAAAACCTCTTTTTAGGCGTCTGAGATTGGACCAGTGATTGAAAACCTCCATGAGGTGGTCATTGGGTAGGGAAAAAAATAAAAAAATAAAATATCCTAGGTGAAAACCTCCTTTGAGGCGCCTAGGAAGACCTACTAGTGGAAAACCTCATTGAGGCAACTATTAGGCCTTAAATTTTTTTTTTTTTAAATTGCATTTCTCCATGTGTCTCTCTCTAATGAATGTAGGTGCTCGCCAACCTTTGCAAGCTAGCAAAAAACAATTTGGCACAAAAATAAAATTAGCTCAACGCCTTGGTTAAAGGTAGTCAAACTTGGACTTCCTCCTACTGTGCTCAGAAGCTCCAAAAGGACCGCAAGCAGATTATCACATGCAACTTCAGAACCATCGAAGACAACTTCAATAGCCATATCAGCAGCTTCAATATCACCTGCAAAAGAAAATAAATGGTAAGACTCAGGTATACAATCATCCAACCCTTTCTTCGAATCTATTTTAGCTTAATAAAAAAATGAAAGGTGTGAGAATGAATTTTTTTTTATATAGCCAAAATGAGTAGCAGAGCAACCTCGGCCTTATCTAGCAACTAGCCTCACTTTTCCACCCAGAAAAGGAACAAGACAAAAGTAAAAAGGACTTGAGAAAGTGGGAAGTAAGCAGTTCATCGTAACAAAAGACAATGAGTGCCAAGGGATAACCAAGGGTGAACTCAGTTCACAGAAAAAAAAGAATTGTGAGTTTACTTGCATGCAATAAAAAATTTAAAATAAAAAGAAAAAAAATAGAGAAAAAAAATAAAAAATAAAATAGAAGGTGGATCCACCACCTCTTGGCATGCAAAACAGATTTTATTAAGGCATCTGAGGACCTCCATGAAGCACCTACAAGAATAAATGCAAGAAGAATAGAAAGAAGATTAGCAGGAGGAGCAACACATGGGCCAATAAACAAAAAATGAAATAAGCCGGCATCCAGGAAGAACCAGGAGGCAGGGAGGATGAATAGGTTGCTCAGAGGATGAGCAACAAATTCAGTTGGGGGGTGGTGATGGGCCTCTAAATTAGACATAAATTAAGGCCAATCTAACTTTTCTTGGACTCATCTAACTTCCTTATGCACATGAAAATATATATTAAATATCCCCTTCTGCACTTAATAATCTTTTCTTATGCTTTAATATTTTCTTAGGAAGGTTTAAAGTTAATTGCATATTTGTGCCTAATATTGGTTATTTTTGTAGAATATTGTGAGAATATTGGGAATATTATGCAGATTTGGAGAAGGAGATAATTTAGGGACTTTCTCCCTGCCACTGGAAGATAAATATTGAAGAATAAATGAACACAATGTGAGGAAATTATGGAGAAATCTTGGAGAGATTCAAGGGTTTTGTCCACCCTCCTTATCTCTCAAAGGAATCCAAAGGATCCTAATGATATCCCCACCATATTTTCAAGTTCTGAGGCAGCCAGGAAACTCAAGACCAAGTGCACTTAAGCCATACTTCACTTTGGGTCAAGTGGATCACCCCAAAGATTATCTCCATCAACTCAAGTTCTAGAGGCAGCCGAGAAACTCAATCTTTGTTTACTTGGAGTCAACTGGACTCAATCATCCCAAAGATTCTCTCAAACAATTCAAGTTCCAAAGGCAGCCAAGCAACTCAAAGAGGAGTGCACTCAATCTTTGTTTACTTGGAGTCAAATTGGACTCAGTCACTATGTTTTAGGGAGATGTTGGTAGTCGCCCTTGAGGATAAATAAAGTTGATCAAGAGCTAATTAGGTTCGATTATATTCCATTCTTGTTCGGCCATTTGATTCTGGTCCATTCGATACAATCCATTCCATTCCATCCCATGCCATCCATTTTCCATTCTATTAGGATTTTTCTGTTTAATAACTTTGGGATGTAATAAGATTTCATTTTAATGCAATGAGTATTGAGATGACTTTTCGTTGATCTAGTTCCAGAGAGTTGGCCTCATGGATTAGGGCCCAATCCATGTGCCTCAGCTTCTCTTCCTATTACAATTCTTTCCTTTCTGTCATTTAGCTAGTTTGTTTCTATCCATTAGTTATTTTTTGTTTCTTTCATTTAGTTAATCTTGCTTCTGATAGTTTCAAGTTGTTGTTCTGAATTGCTGCTATAGGTTTTCATTTGCTTAATATAATGGAGAATAAAACTCTAAAAGTTGTGGATCTAGACTTCCCTTCTCATCTCTGTCAATAGAGATCGAGGGGGATAGGCTTCCCACAGGCCAAAAAAATCAATTTTTGTTCGCTTTTTTTATCACACATTCTTTTATGTGTTCTCGTGCATGAATCTGCAAGTTTATTTGTAGGAAGTAGTATTAAAGTTCCATAGAATTTCACCCTCGCCTTCCCTCTTCATTTTCCATCTCTGTTGTTACGCTTCTATCCCCTTCTATTTTCACTTATTTGTAGCTACCACACCCTTTTTATTCCCAAAAACACTTCAAAATGACTAATTCTGCCTTTCGTTCCTTCGTTTTCATATTCTGCAGCTATCACAGCCATTTTAATAGAAAAAATGTTTGGCCTCCGCCATTTTCTTCTTGGTTCTCCTAGTACTGTACATCACAATTACACTTCACAACATTTTCCGTTTTATTTTAAGATTTATTGCTCCGATCCACCAATTTCGATATTGCGATCGCCCTCCACCGTTGGTCCCACCACGCCATTTAATTGGTTTTCATTAACACTCACTGCTTCCAACAACCAATTGCAATATTGCGATATCACGTATCACACTTCACAACATTTATCACATCACAAATCACTATGTTTACCCCGTGGCACTTCACACTTCGTAGATTTTACCTTTTTGCAAATTGCACTTCGCTCTCGCTCCTGAAATGTACTCTCGGTTCTCTGCCATCGCACTTTTCAAAACATTCCACTCCAAATCCATTTCTACGCTATAATAAGGTTTTATAAGGTTTAACCCAGCTCTTTCCACTTCTAAGCCTTGTTTCATGCATTAAGGCCTCCATTAGCATCTTTAGCCCTTTTTCCTCATAAGTACAAGCACACTTCTTCTAATTAGAATTAGGTCATGAATAATTGCATAGATAGGAGCATGATATATAGAATAGGGTTTTTTTAGTCAATTGGACAAGTTAAGTGTGCTATAAATTAGTTTCCTTTATCTAATTTAAATTATTTTCATTTCTGCCATTTCCTTTCTTCAAATTGAATTAGTTTCATTTATGTCATTTCCTTTCTGCAATTTCTTTTAATTTCATTGAAGTGTGACACGCTTCACTGAGAACCCCTAGAAGCAGCACCCTTTCGTAGAGCAGAAGAGGATGATATGAACAGAATGCATCTATTGTGTATATAGCACTATCACCTCCAAGTGTGTACGAACCGTGGGTTGATAAATTAAAGTAGGGCAACCCTTGGGAGTTGCAGCACTCTTGGTGCAATACCAAGGCTCACCAACTATATCTACAATCATGAAAGTGAGAACCCTAGAATGCATCGAATTAGTAGATGATGGAAGAAAAGCCTCCAAGCAGTAGAGGTAAATAGTTAGAGTTGAAAAGCAGTTCCATCAAGTTTTTTGATAAGGGGTTTTTTGTGGATAATTAAGTTCATGTTAAAAGTGAGCCTATGAGTTAGCTATAAATGAGTGAAACACAATTATTTCGTTGGAGTGAAGCATGAAAAATTGGGTAACCTTTTGGTTTTCAAGTAAGTGATCTTTCCAAATGTGTAGGGTGTAAGTTGGAAGTGGAAATGTGGGGCTTCCGATGTGTGGAATTGAGTCTCTTATAAGCTATGGAGAGATCTAAGGGAATAGTACAATATTTGAAGAGATCGAGTTTCAACCTTGTTGATAGTATGGAAATGGGCTTGATGCCTCTATCACATTATTGAAATGTTGGGAATTAATTGTAAGCATTTGCATGATTATGGAAATGGAACCTTATTTGAGGTGTTGATCGACGAGAATGGCCATGCTAAAAAGAAACAGGTCAAAGAGGCAAGTTTTGTTGATCTTAATAAAAAAAATTCCAGTGGAGATAGTAAATTGGTTTTCCAATTCCTTGAGTTGGATGGATAATAAAAATGAAGGTGAGCTTGAAATGGAAGATTGTTTCATTTTTGAAAAATATATAGCGTTTATCATTGAAAAATATTAAAAATGAAATTATATGAGATGTCAAGGAATAAGTTGAAGCTCTGTGGGTTTCTCATGTTTACAAATAAAATTCCAGATGTTTTGAAGGAATTAATTAATGAGGAAAAACCAGGGTTTTGTATTTTTAAATTATATGTGAATAATTCAAAGAAAGTTACGTGGAGTTCACAAACAAGAAAGTAAGATCAAATTTTCATAGCTAAATTGATTAAAGATAATAATAGAGAGGTGATATAGAAGACAAAATAGAGATGGAGTAAATGTTTTGAAGTTTAGTGAAAGATCATGCTTGTGATGAAAGTTGTTGTGTGATAACGTCGGTGGTGTGTGAACACCCTAAGGATTTTGGTGGAAGTTATGAAATATTTCCATAGGCATGTGTATTACTCAAGGAAGTTGTAAAACCTGTTTTGTTTTGGAAAACATGTTGTGCAGGAGCACATGATGACTCACGTTTTGGAATGAACCACTTGGAGAGGTATGAGGGTGGTTAGTGTACTCATATGCTAGCCTGAGATTTTTTTTTGTAAGACCTTAAGAATTTAATTAGGCATACATGTATTGTAGTGGCACATGGAGATATGAAATTGTGGAATGGACCCATTAACTAGGTACCAAGGTGGTAGTTGTATTGGTGTCATAGATTGAGGGGCAGGGGGGGGGGAATGTGAGAATATTAGATGGTCGTGTTGGAATCACGATTTCCATTAAACCAAAACCCATAGGTTTTAATCTCTACTACATTCTCTATAATTGGGATCCACAAGAGGCGGTTTGTCCGTGTCGTGAAACAAACAGGGAGTGTTGAACCCAATGTCTAAAAATATCCACTCCAACGCGAGCCGGGTGAATTTTGAACATGAGACCTATCACTATGATACCACTTGTTGGAATCACAATTTCCGTTAGACCAAAAACCACAATGATTAGTCTCTGCTATAATCGTCAGACTTAGCATCCACGAGAGGTGGTTATCTCATGTTGCAAAACACGTGGGGATCACTAAGCCCAATGTCCAATAGGTCGATGAACCATGTACATGAAAAAGTGTCACATATAAAATGGCTAGTTACCCATGTACTTTGGTGAATGGTAAACCTTTCATATGGACATAGATATAATTATTGAGACCATATTAATCTCTCTGAGTCAAATTTAAGTGGGGATTTTTGGGGTAGTTTAGGTAAACTTAACTCGGTCAATCTATCAATATTTTTCGAGCTACAATTTTATGATAACCCATGATATTCATGTGCGATATAACATATTTTAAGGTGGAAATACCTTTAGGTAAATTTTTCCTTGAGGCCATTGGGCTCCCAACCAATGGTGTTTTTAGACACTGTCACTTCTCATGGTTTCATGATCGTAGCTCTTTGATGATTTCAAATATTGTCTTCCTCCCCCTTCTACCCCAAACACATCATAAGGGAATCCATTTAAATAAGAAAAAACCCAACATTTTTTTTTTTGTAATTCAAGGTTCTATTCATTCATTAAAAAAGAAGTACATTGATGAAAAGATGCAAGTTGTCTAACCCTGACTAGGTTTGTTGACTACCTCTAGCAACCTATGATATAGAAGAAAGGTTACAAATAGATACATAGTCCATAACTTAGGAGACAAAAAGAATCGAAATAAAAATAATACAAGTAAAACACATGTAACCATACTTAGTCATTAGAGATAATAGAAGCAAAATTATCTGGACCAATCCCTAGAGGGAGATGGGGGCAGTAAGAACAATGGACTTATTGCTTGAAATGGGCCAACGAGGACTCTAGGTTCTCCACCTTCTTAGGTAGTGGATTATGACCATGCCATACTACCACGATCCTCTCCCGAACATGACATTGAAAGTAATGCAACCTTTTGAGTGTAGCGATGAGTGCTTCATCTTCTTCCTTCCTAGCCTTCTTAGAATTTTCCAAGTGGTCCAATACAAACTGGACCAGGTCTTAACCACTCTCAGAAAAAAAAAATTCTACCCACAAGTGCCCCATGTCTAGGCCATCGTACCTTACCGTGAATGCTAGTTCCTCCCCTGTTCATCACACTACCCAGCTTTGAAATCTCCATTTTTTTCCCACCTCGACCTACCTTCAAGCCACTGAGATCACCACGAGCCCCTGATACTACATGAACCTTGTTTCTGATATTTTTACCTCCCGGTGCCCTTTATCCACCACCCTCAACTTCATATTTGTGTGATTCCCCCCTGGCTAGCCTAAATTCCTTTTGACGGGGGTATAGAGCGAGGATTGCAAGGCATGGGGTGCATTGTAACAGAGCTAAGAGCACCATCTGACCATGAAGCCACCCAACTCACCACAATGCATGCCAAAACAACTATCGATCCCAAATTTACAAGATATTTGGATGGAAAGGTACTACCTACCCAATGTCCCCTGCTCGAGGAGTAGAAAATGAAACTATGACATAGAAACTCCAGAAGAAAACTAGAGGCTTGCCAACTACCCTGATAGAAGGAGCTATAGGGAACAGAGACACATAACAACAAAAAAGACATATAATCATCCACTGAGTAGTCCTGAACCCCCAAGATAACTAGCTACCTTCAAATCCTTAAGAAAAATAACCCCCAGCCTGCCAAAATAATTGATTACGTAGTTTTGGGTCACGGGCGGCCTGAGAAAACCTTTAAAAAGACAAGATCCCAGAAGAAAACCCATTGACAAGATAAATAAAATCCCTCGTAAACACAAAAGGAAACTAAGAGAAGAACTGACTAACCACCCACGAGGAGGCTCGAGGGCCAACTTGATAACTAGATACAGAGCACTTAGACCACTGGAAAAAAAATGGGAAACCACACACAATAATGGATACTTATGATTTCTATGATCACGAGACTGAGGAGGATGCGTCGACTATAGAAACGACACCATTCCCAATCATCTCACCAGGTGGAGAGACCAATAATACCACCAAAACTCATCCTAATCACAACATACCATCAAAATTCTATAGCTTCATACCAAACATGGAGATGAGGAGAATCCATATACCAACGTCCCTCACCCTCTCCCACGCCCAATGTAATTGATGAAAAATTCACACGCCACTTATTTACTCCCCTCGTACTGCTTACATTGTGAGAGGATAAGGAGGTCGACCTCCACACCATGTGTCATTTTTTCGTCATCATAAACGACGCGTTTTAATTTCCTCAACGTTTGTCACCCCCATAGGGGACACCCGAAAATTTTCAATCTTGAAGTCGATTTCAATTTAAATCGCTATTGGAAACTTGATATCCACTATTTATCCTATACTCACAAAATTTCAAACTTTTCCTCTTAATTCCTCCCCCTGCCACCCCTACTTTTGTATTTATACACTTTTCTCCTTCTCCCTCCCCCCAACACCTCTATAATCTAATATCCCCCCTTTTTATCATAGTGTTATTATTAAATTTTAGCCTAATGGATTTCATAGGAACATATCAAATATGTTAAATGGTTTTTAACATAATATTCACATCTCAATTCCTTTAGTTAAAAATTGATATAGCCACATATTATTATATATTTATCTATTTACTAGACCTTATTCCCATGATTAACCATTTCATTAGTTTCCTTAATCGAAATATTATAATAATTATTATCCTAATATTAGCTTATAATAACATTGACTTATTAATATTAATTTATAACTCTACCCCATATATATATAGATATATATATATATATATATATATATGTATATATATATATATATATGTATATATATATATATATGTATATATATATATATATGTATATATATATATATATGTATATATATATATATATGTATATATATATATATATGTATATATATATATATATATATAGATATGTATATATATACATATATATATATATATAAATTTATCTATACATATATATATATATATATATATATATATATATATATATATATATATATATATATATATATATATATATATATATATATATATATATATATATATATCTATATATATATATATATATGTATATATACATATATATATATATGTATATATACATATATATATATGTATATATATATATATACATACATATATACATATACATACATACATACATACATACATACATACACATACATACATACATATATATATATATATATATATATATATATATATATATATATATATATATATATATATATATATATATATATTTGTGTGACGCTTAGGGAATTTTAACCATATATTACATGCTTTACGTAATATTTCATAACACATCAATTTCCGATAAACTTGCCCCATATTCACCATAACATAATATTTTTAACACAATTGCATTATCAATAATTTCTTTATACTATAACAATAATACAAATAATTTTTATTAATAAATTATAATGAGTAACAATATTAACTTCCAATTATCTTTATACAACAAGTATATTACTAAATAATAGTATTATAACACTGATAATTTCTATGTTTCCTTAGAATATGTATTTTATGGCCTAATAATAATAATCATAACAATATTTTTATAACAACCAATATAAATTCATCTTTATAGGGATCAAATTTTTTAAAATGCAAACTTCTTTTAAACTTGAAAACTTGGAGATTATTTGCAGCTCTAAAGATTGCCAATTGAGCTACCCCATGTGGATCATAACACAATATTTTTAACACAATTGCATTATCACTAATTTCTTTATACTATAATAATAATATCAATACATTTTATTAATAACAATATTAACTTCCAATTATCTTTATACAAGAAGAATATTACTCAACAATAGAATTATAATAATAATAATTTCTATGCTTCAGTATAATATATAATTCATGGCCTAATAATTATAATCATATAAATATTTTTATGATAATCACTATATGTCCATCTTCACCATGTATTTAGCAACCGCTTAGAGGGATCATTTTTTTTGAAACGTAAACTTCTTTTAAAGTGAAAAACTTTAAAAATGTTTGTAGCTCTAAATATTTGATCCCCTTTCCCCCCTAATAAATATGTGTTTCAAATGTATATATATATATAT
Source organism: Pinus albicaulis (assembly GCA_034641835.2). Classification (NCBI taxonomy): domain Eukaryota; kingdom Viridiplantae; phylum Streptophyta; class Pinopsida; order Pinales; family Pinaceae; genus Pinus; species Pinus albicaulis. The sequence continues at coordinate 11,484 of JAXQQM020087037.1, forward strand.
ATATATATATATATATATATATATATATATATATATATATATATATATATATATATATTTCATTTCTTAATACATAAATGGATTCAATGCCTTGAAAATCCCCTTGGCCACTTGGATTGCATATACTACAAATGCTATAAATTGTTTCTACATTTCACACAAAATTGATTGAAAAAATATATCTTAGAAGGGACCAAAATGTAGAATAGTGAAACTATTTTAAATGTTTAACCATTTTTTTTTCAATTTCTTTATATAATCTATAGATAATCTTTTGTTTAGCCCCGACTCACCAACCCCACACACATATATACAATAAACACTGAAATATTTTATATATGACGCACATTGAATTTTTTTAAAGTTACTAATATATTTTAAATGCCACATATAAATTTTATGCTATAATTGAATGAATTATAAGTATACTTCTTATTTTTTTCCCCAAGGAAAAAATTTAATTTCCATTAATAAGAAATTAATATTACATGTTGTGAAAGCCCGAAATAATATCAGATATGAATGTGATACATGCGATAGATGCCTGCAAGCATAACAATACAAGCCAAAAAAAAAAACTGCAAAGTTCGTCCATAGACACAGGGGCTTCACTCAATGAACCTCTAACATATCACATGCGATCATATCATATTAAAAAATACCCTTAATTTGAGTACATATTGGAAAATACCATTAAAAATCACATTATTTAACCCCCACCCAATATAAACCCAATACACCTTCCCAATTTAAAAACCCCCTACTTTCACTATATATTGTAGGTATCCATTTTTTCATTAACATTTTTTTATGCCCTTTTATATTTTTTCATTAACTTTGAGCTCCATTTTTTATACTTTCCAATATAAAAACCCTTTACCCCCTATATATCCCCCAATATATAATGTCATTTTTTCCTCATTATATATCCCCCAATATGAACCCACATGGTATGGTATTGCTCCCGCAGTGAAGCCCCTGTGTCCATAGAAGGCTATAAAAAAACTAAAGTGATAAAAAAAACATATCACTTTCATATTTATGGGTAGGATAACTATTTTACCTACCCCTTTATTCTTTTCAACTTTATGCCAGACTCCTTGTGAGCGAGTGGTGTTTAAAATTGCTAAATAATCTTCATTTTCCTATAAAGAGGCTTCTTTTTCTGAATCTAAACTCTCTAAGAAATTGGATCTTTTCACTTCACCTGCCTCCATGTAAGGGAGTGCTTATTTCAACTGCTCCAGTGTTATCTCTACTTTTTCATTAATTCGCCGACTGAACTACTGATCCATCCTAATCTTCCTCTTTTTTTTCTGGTGCACCTTGGTGTTCTTGGACCTCCACACTCATTTGATTCACCACAATTTATTATTCCTCATATTATTAAATATGTAGATCTAGAACCTTCTGGTGACCCCTGGTATTGCACCAAGAGTGTTGCAACTCCTAAGGGCGGCCCTACTTTACTTTATTAATCTGAGGTTCATAAAAAATTGGAGGTGAAAGTGATATAAACACAACAGATGCATTTTGTTCATGTCATCCTCTTCCGCTCTATGAAATGGTGCTACTTCTAGGGGTTCCTAGTGAAGTCTTTCACACTTCAATGGAACTAAAATAAATTGCAGAAAGGAAATGACAGAAATGAAACTAATTCAATTTGCAGAAAGGAAATGCAGAAAGGAAACTAATTTAGACCACACTTAACTTGGCCAATCAGCTTAAAACACCCTACTCTATCTATCATGCTCCTATCTATGTAGTTATTCATGACCTAATTATAATTTGAGGAAGTGTGCTTGCATTTTGGAGGAAAAAGGGTTAAAGAGGCTAATGGAGGGCTTAATGCATGAAACAAGGCTTAGAAATGGACAGAGAGGGGTTACAACTTATAAAACCCTGTTATAGTGCAGAAATGGCTTTGGAGTGGAACGTTTTGAAAAGTGCAATGGCAGAGAAGCGGGAGTACAGTTCGGGAGTGGGCGCAGGAGTGAAGTGTGATTTGAAAAAATGTAAAATCTATGAAGTTTGAAGTGCGATGGGGTAACATTGCGATTTGTGATGTGGTGAATGTTGCGAAGTGTGATACATGATATTGCAATATCGCAATCAGCTATTGGAAGCGGTAAGTGTTAATGAAAACTAATTAAAGGGTGCAAGGTGCGAAATGCGATGGGTGACATGGCGGTGGGATTGGCGGAAGAGCACGACCACATTATCAGAATCAGCATATCGGAGTGATAAGTCTTAAAGGAAAAGGGTAAATGTTGCGAAGTGCGATTGCGATGTATGGTAGTGGGAGAACCAAGAAGAAAAGGGCGGAGGTCAAACTTTGAAGGTTTGTCAAGAATTTTGCGTTAAAATGGTTGCGATAGCTTCACAATGTGAAAACGAGGAAGATAAGATAGACTTAGTCATTTTTAAGTGTTTTTGGGAATAAAAAGGGTGCGACAGCTGCAAATAAGTGAAAATAGAAGAGGATAGAAGCATAAAACATACATGTAAAATGAAGCGGGAAGGTGAGGGTGAACTTCTCTATAACTTTAATACTTATTTTCGAAAATAAACCTGCAGATTCATGCACAGGAAAGAAGAAAAAGATGTGTGAAAAAAACAGTGAAGAGAAATCAATTTTTTTGGCCCGTAGGAAAGCCTCCCCCCTCGAGCTCTATTGACAGAGATGAGAAGGGAAGTCTAGATCCACAACTTTTAAAGTTTTATCCTCCATTCTATTAAGTAAATGAAAACCTACAGCAGCAATTCAAAACAACAACTTCAAACTATTAGAAGCAAGATTAACTAAATGACAGAAAAAAATAAAAAAAAAATAAATAAAAAATAAATAAAAAAAATAAAAAAAATAAATAAATAAATAAATAAAAAAAAAAAAAAAAAAATTAATTAATTAAACTAATGGACAGAAACAAACTAGATAAATGACAGAAAGGAAAGAATGGTAACAGGAAGATAAACTGAGGCATATGGATTGGGCCCTAATCCATGATCCCAACTCTCTGGAACAAGATCAACGAAAAATCATCTGAATACTCATTGCATCAAAATGAAATCTTATTACATCCTGAAGCTATTAAATAGCAAAAGCCTAATAGAATGGAAAATGGATGGCATCGGATGAAATGGAATGGACAAGAATCGAATGGCTGGACCAGAATGGAATAGAATCAACCCAAATTAGCCCTTTATTAGATTTATTTAGCCTCAAGGGAAACTACCAACAACTCCCTAAAAAATAGGTAATGAGTCCACTTGACTCCAACTGAAGTATGGCTTGAGTGCACTTGGTCTTGAGTCGCTTGGCTACCTCTAGAATTCGAATTTATGAAGGGGATCTCATGAGGATCCTTTGGTTTCCCTTGAGAGTTAAGGAGGGTGGACAACCCCCTTGAATATCTCCAAGCTTTCTCCCTAATTTACTGATACAGTGCTCATTTATTCTCCAATATTGATCTTCCAGTGGTAGGGAGTAAGTCCCTAAATCATCTACTTCTCCAAATTTGCATAATCTGCCAAATATTCTCGCAATATTCTACAAAAGTAACCAATACAAATATGCAATTACCTTTAAAACTTCCTAAGAAAATATTCAAGCATAAGAAAACATTATTAAGTGCAGAAGGAGACATTTAATATATATTCATGTGCATAAGGAAGGTAGATGGACTTAAGAAAGGTTAGATGGGCCTTATTTTATGTGTAATTTAGAGGCCCATCATCACCCCCCTATTGAAACTGTTTCTCATCCTCTGAGCAACCTATTCATCCTCCTTGCCTTATGGTTTTTCCTGCATGCTGGCTTATTTCATTTTCTGTTTATTGGCCCATGTGCTGCTCCTCCTAATAATCTTATTTATATTCTTCTTGCATTTCTTCTTGTAGGTGCTTCATGGAGGTCCTCAGATACATTAATAAAATCCATTTTTCATGCCAAGAGGTGGTGGATCCACCTGTTATTTGATTTTTTTATTTTTTTGTTCTCTCTTTTTTATTTTATTTCATGCAATGTAAACTCACAGTTCTTTTTTTCTGTGAACTGAGTCCACCCTTGGTTATCCATTGGCACTCCTTGTCTTCTATTACAATGAACTGCTTACTACCCACTTTCTCAAGTCCTTTTTAGTTTTTTCTTGTTCTTTCTCTTGGTGGAAAAAGTGATGCTAGTTGCTAGATAAGACTGAGGTTGCTCTACTATTGATTTTGGCTATATAAAAAAACTTTCCTTATGACACTTTTTAATGTTTTACTAAGCTAAAATAGTTTCGAAGAAAGGGTTATATGATTGCATACATGAGCCTTACCATTGAATTTTTTTTTGCAGGTGATATTGAAGTTGTTAATACGGTTGTTGAAGCAGTCTTCGGTGGTTCTGAAGCTGCAGGTGATAATCTGCTTGCGATCCTTTTGGATATTTCTAGCACAGGAGGAGGAAGTCCAAGTTTGACTACCTTTAACCAGGGTGTTGTTCGAATTTTATTTTTGTGCCATCTTGTTGTTTTCCAGCTTGCAAAGGTTGGAGAACACCTACATTCAATAGAGGGAGATACATGGAGAAATGCAATTTTTTTTTTATAAGGATTACTAGCTGCCTCAATGAGGTTTTCCACTAGTAGGTCTGCTTAGGCACCTCAAAGGAGGTTTTCACCTAGGATCTTTTATTTTTCTCTTTCTTTTCCTAACCTAATGACCGCCTCATGGAGGTTTTTAATCAATGTGCCAATATCAGACACCTCAAAAGAGGTTTTCACCTGAGATTTTATTCTTTCCCTTGTTTTCTTTTTTATTTTCCTTTTCACTATCCTACTCTACTTGAAAAAAACAAAACCTTTTTCAAGTATAGGAATACTTCCAATGGAGCCATGTACACATCAATATGACAAATAAAATCATGCATGTGCACACTTGGAATACATGATTTTACATGTACCTAAATATAAGATATGAATTTCTTTGACTGGGATTGTATCAAGTACTATTGGAGAAGAGTGTGTTACTGCAACTTAATGAGTGTTTGGAACCATATGTCAATATAGTTGTGATGCCCCTAGTTCACTTGCTGAGTTGGATCACCTTAGATGTCCTCTTCCATTATGGTAGTCAAATATTCCTATTTTTGTTGATTGTTCTCTTAAACACATGGAGGAAATGCTAGTAAACATGAGGGAAATTTCTCAATATTTGATTCTGATTTCTGCTCTTCATCAAGTGTGGCCCACGATTTTTTGATCTCCTTATTTGGGTTTTCTTCTTATTGATGTTTTCCTTCAATGAAATTAATAAAATATCTTCTTTTCAATACATTTCTTGAACTAAGATGCGGACCATTTAGATCAAGAGGATATGTCTAGTAGTGTTGTACCTTAGCATTGTAAGCAAGTTGAGGTACTTCATTGTATGGGTTTGGAAATGGTGGTATAGGTAGTTGAGTGGGGGTAGATATATGAGATTGATGTGGTTGAGGCTATGGTTGTGGTGGAGGTGGATGGTAGGGATAACATGGAGTTGAGTGTGGAGGATATTGAAGGAAATATTGATGATATTGTTGATTTTCCGAATAAGGACCTTGCCAACCATGTTGCCAAGATTGGATTTGGGGTTGATATGGCCAAGGTTTCCAAGGAGGGAGTGTGTCCCAATTAGTTTGAGATGGATGTGAATAAGCTTGACATTTTGAAGTAGGTCCTTGCATCATATAAGGTTGACTAGGCTGTCGGGGTCTCCTTGGAGCTACATACCATAGCTTCTTTGGTGATTGCCTTGCTCCATTGTCTTCCTAGTAAACTTCTTTAAACTTGTGGAATGATGGAACACATTTAGTAGCATATGATTATGCATGGAGAAAAAAAATATCATCATCTTCTTTTTGCTCATTTTTCATTCTTAACATTTCTACTTGTTCACTTAGATTGCTAAGAATTTATGTTTTAAAGTGATCAAGAAAATTTCCAAGTTCATCTTGCCTTACCAATGTTGATGCTAACTTACTTAATATTTCCATTCCTCTTGATATGTGGTTGCATGTTTCAAAAATTCATTCAAATGACAATTTATATACATCTCCTTTACTCGTGACATTAAGGAGATCAATCCACTCATCCCTAATTGTTCTAAGTAAGAGGGTTTTTAATGTGTGAAATACTAGATGATGCAATTTTAGCCTCTTAACATTATACACGAACCTCTATATTAGATCCTCAAGGCTCTCATCTTCATCTTGGTTCATTCTAAAAATTTCTTCTCTAAGATCACGATCTTTGTATTTTTTTGGAAATATCTTTTGCATATCATTCCATGATCTTATTGAATTAGTACCTAGACTCATGAACCATTTCATAGATCTATCCTTCAATGTTGCAGGAAAAAATCTCAATTTTTAAGTGTTTGATAAGTGGTCGTAAGATCTACAAAGTATCTCAAATTCAAAGAGAAATGTTTTCAGATCCTATGTCTTCATACCATGGAAGTTGGGAAGGAAATATGGAGGGATGTTCTTTATATGTACACTGATGTCCATACCTTGAATGGGAAATCCAATAAGATATTATTCATTGTCATCATGTCCATCCATCTCTTCTACCTTCAAAAGTGTATGGTGATGTGGTTCTTAGGGCACCACGTGGTCAAGTTGGGGGGGGGGGGTGGTGTGGGTATTGGAGAAATATTTGTAAAAATATTATGAGTATCCCTAGTCCTATGAGGCATGAAAATCAAATTTTTTGTATTTGTCAATATTTCGACAACAATATGAAAAATCAATGAAGAAAATAATGCTAAAAACATAATTAAAGCATCTACTAGACACCTCCCCGAAAAAGGCGCCAAAAGTGGTGAGCCCTGGTATTGCACCAAGAGTGCTAAAACTCCCAGGGACTGACCTACTTTAATTTATCAACCCGAGGTTCATACAAACTTGGAGGTGACAATTCTATATATGTACACAGCAGATGCATTTTTTTCATGCCATCCTCTTCCGCTCTATTAAGGGGTGATACTTCAAGGGGTTCTCATTGAATTCTGTCATACTTCAATGAAACTAAAATAAATTGCATAAAGGAAATGACAGAAATGAAACTAATTCAATTTGCAGAAAGGAAATGGAAGAAATGAAACTAATTTAAATTATAGAAAGGAAACTAATTTAGAACACACTTAACTTGGCCAATCAACTAAACACACCCTACTCTATCTATCATGCTCCTATCTATGCAGTTATTCATGACCTAATTCTAATTTTAAGAAGTGTGCTTGCAATTTGGAGGAAAAATGGCTATAGAGGCTAATGGAGGGCTTAACGCATGAAATAAGTCTAAGAAGTGGAAAGAGCGGGGTTAAACCTTATTAAACCTTATTATAACATAGAAATGGCTTCTAATAAGAATATTTTGAATAGTGCGATGACGGAGAAGTGGGTGTAGAGTTTGGGAGCGGGAGAGAAGTGCGATTTGTGAAAAGGTAAAATCTGCGAAGTGCGAAGTGCGACGGGGTAAAAATTGTAATTTCCAATGTGGTAAATGTTTTGAAGTGTGATATGCCATATCGCAATATCAAAATCGACTGTTGGAAGTGGTAAGTGTTAATGAAAACCAATTAAATGGTACGAATTGAAAAATGCAATCGGTGACGTGGCGGTGGGACTGGCGGCAAAGCGCGATCGCAATATCACAATCGACAGATCGGAGTGGTAAGTCTTAAAAGGAAAGGGTAAATGTTACGAAGTGTGGTTATGATATACGATAGAGGGAGAACCGAGAAGAAAAGGGTGGAGGTCAAAATTTGATGGTTTGTCAAGCGCTTTGTGTTAAAATGGATGCAATAGTCGTAGAACGTGAAAACGAAGGAATAGAAGGTAGACTTAGTCATTTTGAAGTGTTTTTGAGAATAAAAATGGTGTGGTAGTTGAAAATAAGTGAAAATATAACAGGATAGAAGTGTTACAGCAAAGATGGAAAATGAAGCGAGAAGGCGAGGGTGAACTTCTCCAGAACTTTTAATACTGCTTCCTGCAAACAAACCTCTAGATTCATGCACGGGAAAAAAAAAATGAATACGTGATAAAAATAGTGAACAAAAATTAATTTTTTTGGCTTGTGAGAAAGCCTACCCTCCTCGAGCTCTATTGACAGTGATGAGAAGGGAAGTATAGGTCCACAACTTTTAGAGTTTTATCCTCCATTATATTAAGCAAATGAAAACCTACAACAAGAATTTGAAACAACAAGTTGACATTATCGGAAGCAAGATTAACTAAATGAAAGAAACAAAAAATAACTAATGGACAGAAACATACTAGTTAAATGACAGAAAGGAAAGAATGGTAACAGGTAGAGAAGCCCAATCCATGAACCCCGCTCTCTAGAGCTAGGTCAGCTAAAATTCATATGAATACTCATTGCATCAAAATAAAATCTGATTCCATCTCGAAGGTCTTAAACAATAAAATCCTAATAGAATGGAAAATGGATGGCATGGGATGGAATGGAATTAAAATCGAATGGAATGGACTGTATCGAATGGACCAGAATCGAATGGCTAGAATGGAATGGAATATAATCGACCCTAATTAGCTCTTGATTAGATTTATTTATCCTCAAGGGAAACTACCAACAACTCCCTAAAAAATAGGGAATGAGTCCACTTGACACCAAGTAAAGTATGGCTTGAGTGCCCTTGGTCTTGAGTCACTTGGCTGCCTCTAGAATTCCAATTGTTGGAGGGGATCTCATGAGGATCCTTTGGCTACCTTTGAGAGTTAAGGAAGGTGGAGAACCCCCTTGAATCTCTACAATATTTCTCCCTAATTTCCTGATATCGTGTTCATTTATTCTCCAATCTTGATCTTCTAGTGGTAGGGATCAAGTACCTAAATCATCTCCTTCTCCAAATCTGTATAATCTGCAAAATATTCTGACAATATTCTACAAAAACAACCAATATTAGGCACAAATATGAAATTACCTTTAAACCTTCTTAAGAAAATATTGAATCATAAGAAAACATTATTAAGTGAAGAAGGAGAGATTTAATATATATATTCATGTGCATAAGGTAGATGGGCTTAAGAAAGGTTAGATGGGCCTTATTTTATGTCTAATTTAGAGCCCTAGCATCACCCCCCTACTGAATTTGTTGTTCATCCTCTTAGCAACCTATTCATCCTCCCTTCCTTATGGTTTTTCATGCATGCTAGCTTATTTCATTTTCTGTTTATTGGCCCATGCGTTGCCCCTCTTGCTAATCCTCTTGTTATTCTTCTTGCATTTCTTCTTGTAGGTGCTTCATGGAGGTCCTTAGATGCCATAACAAAATCTGTTTTGCATTCCAAGAGGTGGTGGATTCACCTGTTATTTTATTTTTTTCTTTTTTTTTCTCTCTTTTATTTATTTATTTATTTATTTTATTGCATGCAAAGTAAACTCACAGTTATTTTTTTTCTGTGAACTCAGTTCACCCTTGGTTATCCCTTGGCACTCCTTATCTTCTATTACAATGAATTTCTTACTGCCCACTTTCTCAAGTCTTGTTTACTTTTGTCTTGTTCCTTTTCTTAGTGGAAAAAGTGAGGCTAGTTGCTAGATAAGGCTGAGGTTGCTCTGCTACTGATTTTAGCTATATATAAAAAATTTCCTTCTCACACTTTCTAATGTTTTATTAAGCTAAAATAGATTTTAAGAAAGGGTTAGATGATTGCATACCTGAGCCTTACTATTGATTTGTTTTTGCAGGTGATATTGAAGCTGCTGATATGACTGTTGAAACTGTCTTCGATATTTTTGAAGCTGCATATGATAATCTTCTTGAGGTCCTTTTGGAGCTTCTAAGCATAGGAGGAGAAAGTCCAAGTTTGAATACATGGAGAAATGGTTTTTTATTTTTATTTTTAAATAAGGCCTACTAGCTGCCTGAATGAGGTTTTCCACTAGTAGGTCTACCTAGGTGCCTCAAAGGAGGTTTTCACCTGGGATTTTTTATTTTACTCTTTTTTCTCCCAACCTAATGACTGCCCTATGGAGGTTTTCAATCAATGTGCCAATCTCAGATGCCTCAAAAGAGGTTTTCACCTGAGATTTTATTCTTTCCCTTGTTTTCTTTTTTCTTTTTCACTTTCCTACTCTACTCGAAAGAAAAAAAAAAAAAAATTCAAGTATAGGAATACATCCAATGCAGCGATGTACACATCAAGATGATAGATAAAATCATGTGCACACTTGGAATACATGCTTCGACATCTACCTCAATATGAGAGATGAATTTCTTTGACTGGTATTGTATTAAGTACTGATGGAGAAGAGTGTGTTGTTGCAACTTAATGACTGTTTGAAACCATATGTCAATATAGTTGTGATGCCCCTAGTTCACTTGCTAGGTTGGATAACCTTGGATGACCTCTTCTTTTATGGCAGCCAAATCTTCCTCCTTTTGTTTATTGTTCTCTTGAAAACATGGAGGAAATGATGGTAAACATGAGGGAACTTTCTCAACATCTGATTCTGATTTCTGCTTTTCATCAAGTGCAACCCTCGATATTCTGACCTCCTCATTTGGGTCTTCTTCTTCTTGATTTTGTCCTTCAATGACATTAATAAAAGCTCTTCTTTGCAATACCTTTCTTGAAATAAGATGCCAACCATTTATATCAAGAGGATATGTTTGGTAGTGTTGTACCTTAGCATTGTAAGTGAACTAAAATACTTTATTGTATACGTTTGGAAATGGTGGTACAGGTAGTTGAGTGGGGGTGGATACATGAGATGGATGTGGTTGAGGATGTAGTTGTGGAGGAGGTGGATGGTAGGGATAGCATGGGGTTGATTATGGAGGATATTGAGGGAAATATTCAGGATATTATGGATTTTCCCAATAAGGACCTTGCCAACCATGTTGCCAAGACTAGTTTTCGGGTTGAGATCACCAAGATTGTCAAGGAGGGAGTGTGTCCCAATTAGTTTGAGATGGATGTGAATAAGCTTGACATTGTGAAGTAGGTCCTTGCATCATATCAAGTTGACTAGGCTGTCAGGGTCTCCTTGGAGCTACATAACATAGCTTCTTTGGTGATTGCCTTGCTCCATTGTCTTCCTGGTAAACTTCTTTAAACCTATGGAATGATGGACAATATTTAGTAGCATATGATTCTGCATGGAGAAAACAAATATCATCATCTTCTTTTTTTCTCATTTTGCATTCTTAACATTTCTGCTTGTTCACTTATATTGCTAAGAATTTATGTTTTAAAGTTATCAAGAAAATTTCCAAGTTCATCTTGCCTTATCAATGTTGATGCTAACTTACTTACTCTTTCCCTTCCTTTTGATATGCACTTGCATGTTTAAAAAAATTCTTCAAATGAAAATTTATATATATCTCCTTTACTCATGAGATTAAGGAGATGAATCCACTCATCCCTAATTGTTCTAAGTAAGAGGGTTTTTAGTGTGTCAAATCCTAGATGATACAATTTTTCCCTCTTAACATTATACATGAACCTCTCTATTAGATCCTCAAGGCTCTCATCTTCATCTTGGTTCATTCTAAAAATTTCTTCTCTAAGATCACGATCTTTGTATTTTTCTAGAAATATCTTTTTCATATCATTCCATGATCTTATTGAATTAGTACCTAGACTCATGAACCATTTAAGATATCTATCCTTCAATGTTGCAAGAAACAATCTCAATTTTTAAGTGTGTGATAAGTGGCAATAAGATCTACAAAGTATCTCAAATTCAAAGAGAAATGTTTCCGGATCCTCTGTCGTCATACCATGGAAGTTAGGAAGGAAAGATGGAGGGTTGTTCTTCATATGTACACTGATGTCCATACCTTGAATGGGAAACCCAATAAGATCTTCTCCATCATCATCATGTCCATCGATATCTTCTACCTTCAAAAGTGTATGGTGATGTGGTTCTTACGGCACCATGTGGTCAAGTGGGGGGTGGGGGGGGTGGGTATTGGAGAAGTATTTTTAAAATTTTTTTGAGTATCCCTATTCCTATGAGGGATGAAAATCAGATTTTTGTATTTTTCAATATTTTAGAAACAACATGAAAAAGGACAACAGAAAATAAGGCTAAAAACATAATAAAAGCATCTACTAGACACCTCCCCGACAACAATGCCAAAAAGTGGTGAGCCCTGGTATTGCACCAAGAGTGTTGCAACTCCCATGGTCTTCCCTAGTTTACCTTATCAACCTGGGGCTCGTACAACCTTGGAGGTGACAGTGTTATATATATACACAACAGATGCATTCTGATCATGTCATCCTCTTCCGCTCTATGAAAGGGTGCTGGTTCTATGGGGTCTCAGTGAATTCTATCACGCTTCAATGAAACTAAAATAAATTGCAAAAATGAAATGAAAGAAATGAAACTAATTCAATTTGTAGAAAGGAAATGGAAGAAATGAAACTAATTTAAATTACAGAAAGGAAACTAATTTGGACCACACTTAACTTAGCCAATCGGCTAAACACACCCTACTCTATCTATCATGCTCCTATCTATGCATTTATTCATGACCTAATTCTAATTTGAAGAAGTGTGTTTGCAGTTTGGAGGAAAAAGGGCTAAAGAGGCTAATGGAGGGCTTAACGCATGAAACAAGACTTAGAAGTGGAAAGAACGGGGTTAAACATTATAAAACCTTATTATAGCACAGAAATGGCTTTGGAACAGAATGTTTTGAAAATTCCGATGGCAGAGAAGTGGGAGTACAGTTTGGGAGTGGGAGAGAAGTGTGATTTGAGGAAAGGTAAAATCTGTGAAGTGCGATGTGCGACGGGGTAAACATTGTGATTTTTGATGTGGTAAATGTTGCGAAGTGCGATACGCGATATGGAAATATCGCAATCAGTTGTTGAAAGCGGTATTTTTTACCAAAAACCAATTAAATGGTGTGAAGTGCGAAATACGATTGGTGACGTGGTGGATCAGAGCGGTAAGTCATAACAGAAAAGGGTAAATGTTACAAAGTGAGATTGTGATGTACGATAGTGGGAGAACTAAGAAGAAAAGGGTGGAGGTCAAAATTTGATTTTTTGTCAATATTTTTGCGTTAAAATGTTTGTGATAGCCGCAGAACATGAAAACGAAGGAATAGAAGGTAGACATAGTCGTAGTGTTTTTTAGAATAAAAAGGGTGCGACAGCTGAAAATAAGTTAAAATAGAAGGGGATAGAAGCATAACTAGAGAGATGGAAAATGAAGCGAGAAGGTGAGGGTGAACTTCTCTAAAACATTAATAATGCTTCTTGCAAAAAAACCTGCGCATTCATGCACAAGAAAATAGAAAATAATGCATGATTAAAACAGTGAACAGAAATCAATTTTTTTGACCTGTCGGAAAGCCTACCCTCGTTGAGCTCTATTGGTAGAGATGAGAAGGGAAGTATAGATCCACAACTTTTAGAGTTTTATCCTCCATTCTATTAAGCAAATGAAAATGTACAACAAGAATTCGAAACATCAACTTGACACTAGCAGAAGCAAGATTAACTAAATAACGGAAACAAAAAATAACTAATGGACAGAAACAAACTAGCTAAATGACAGAAAGGAATGAATGGTAATAGGCAGAGAAGCTGAGGCACATGGATTGGGCCCTAATCCATGAGCCCAGATCTCTCAAACTACATCAACTAAAAGTCATCTGAACACTCATTGCATTAAAATGAAATCTTATTACATCCCAAAGATCTTAAACAACAAAAGCCTAATAGAATGAAAAATGGATGGCATGGGATGGAATGGAATGAAAATGGAACATAATGGCTTGTATCGAATGGACCAGAATTGAATGGCTAGACCAGAATGGAATAGAATCCACCCTAATTAGCTCTTGATTAGCTTTATTTATCCTCAATGGCAGCTACCAACAGCTCCTTAAAAAAAAGGTAATGAGTTCACTTGACTGCAAGTGAAGTATGGCTTGAGTGCACTTGGTCTTGAGTCGCTTGGCTGCCTCTAGAATTTGAATTCCTAGAGGGGATCTCATGAGGATCCTTTGGCTGCCTTTGAAGGTTAAGGAGGGTGGACAACCCCCTTGAATCTCTCCAATATTTCTCCCTAATTTCCTGAAATTGTGCTCATTTATTATCCAATCTTGATCTTCCAGTGGCAGGGAGCAAGTCCCTAAACCATCTCCCTCTCCAAATCTGCATAATCTACCAAATATTCTCACAATATTCTACAAAAATAACCAATATTAGGCACAAATATGCAATTACCTTTAAACCTTCCTAAGAAAATATTGAATCATAAGAAAACATTATTAACTGCAGAAGGAGAGATTGAATATATATATTCATCTGCATAAAGAAGGTAGATGGGCTTAAGAAATGTTAGATGGGCCTTATTTTATGTCTAATTTAGAGGCCCATCACCTGCCATCCCTTTTTCTTCTTGGGCTACTTATTTTTCCTATTTGGAAGCTTCTTTGACTACAAACATAAATTTTTGAAGTGTACAGTCTAAAAAACAAACCCGACATCTAAATGTTGTTTTCTCAAAATCTAGAATTTGTGTCCAATGAAAGCTATTATGAATCAAGTGGATATGATCAAGTAGTCCTTTACTAATATCTACATCTACACGTATTCTGACATAGGTAAAAATTATTTTGTTAGCTCTTTCTAAATCTGTCTTTATGTATTTTCCCAAAGTGTTTCTGATTCCCATTAATATGTGGTGGTGCCAAAAAGGAAGGGGAATATTATGCATTCTCACCCAAATTGGCATTTTTGAGACCAAAAAATTATCAACATAGAAAACATGGTAAACATGGAGTGATAAAAATACTTACACCTCCCCAAAACCGTGGTCCCTCATTTAGATCATTAACTAGATCCTTCTATGTGTAAAATTGTATGATAAAAAATCCTTTCAAACATAGGTGAATGTCGTAGTTGGGGGTCCAATTTGAGAAAACCCATTGTTAAAGATCCTCTAATTTTGGCGAGAAACCATTAAACCTTCATATAATAGCATGCGATTTTATAACGTTAAAAATATCCTTTACCTCCGAGATATTTACCATCATTGTTGGAGCATGTTTCAATTAATCAACTATATAAGGACCCAAGAGATTCTGACTTTGCCCGGATGACATGAGTGTCTTCCCTATTTTTTGGAATGATCTAGAAGGTTTCACTAAATCAGGTTGAGCTTGAGGCTCTTGCTTACTTGTCCCTGCATCTCGATATGAAACTAAAACCTTGGGGTTCTTGGAGCCTAGAGAGCCTCCCAACAACCTCAAATTTAAAAAAATGGTGGAGCATGTAATAATGTGGTAATTTATCATCCTACAATTATTTCCCCCCACTAATCAAGATTTGAAAGCTCCTCAATATGCCCAATTTATTTTGGATATTCTTCTTCAATTATTTAAAAATATCACAAGTTTGAACCCAAAATAGGATGAAGTTTCCACTCGGGGTTTTAATAAATATTTGGAAAAATTCTTGTGCACCCTGATTTTTTTTCAAATCATGAATACCATGTTGATCCACATCCAAATCTACTATAAAAAACACAACCAGGGACCTTGGGTTCAAGGGAGCCAGTAGTAAGTTAGTAAACTACAAAAGAAAAATCCAAGCCATAATATTTGCATTTAAGAACCAATGGATCGACTAGAAACGATGATGGAAATGCAGATCTATAAATAAATATTCATATATGATCATAAGGGTTGTCATAGGTTTTTGAGTCTCTAGATAAGTTCTGATTAGCCTATGATTCACCAAATCCATCCATTTGGACGATGAATCTTCAACTGGAAGAAGCCCTATCAAACAGGATCCAAACATTTGCGAGCTACCATATTTCGATCTGAGGATCTCTCCTAATGAATCACATTGAAACTGAGAAACCACACCCTTTGCAAAATCCACCAATGCAAAAATTAGATCCAGGCTCTTCACATGGCATAAATGCCACTCATGGGAATTAGGAACTCCATACCATCGTTAGGAGGTTGAAACCCTGCAACGAACTTGAGGAATGAACTACAAAAACCCTTTACCATTGTTCTCCAACCACCAACACACACACACCCTCTATCTCTTATTATTTTTATTTGGAAGTAATTAATCCAATTAGCTTTATTTTCCTTAAATAATGGTGATGAATCGACCTACATTTGAGGATAACACAGAGATAAATGTCCTCACTAATAATTTAAAAACTTGGTTACGATATGTTTCCCCATATTATATATATAATATTGATATTAATATATAAAACAATTTTAACGATATTATAGTAAAATAATAAACAATCCAATAAATAATTTTAACTTATAATTTCAAAATAAGTTGAGTATTTAGTTAGATGTTTATTTTGATTAATTATAAGGGTCCTTTCTTGAAATTGTTATTTACTTCTTAGTAAATTTTTATTTAATAATAGTTTAATCTTAATCTCATAACCATTAGGTCAAATTAAAACATTATAATACACATTCTCATGAATGCCTTCTCCAATGAATGAGGTTCCCAAAGGCGAACCTCATGTTGGATGTTATCCTTTAAAGTACCTATGAAGGCATCAATCGTGTGTTCTTCTGGAATATCATTTACCCTTATATTCAATTTTTGGAAGTCCTCAATGTGATACACCATTGAACCCTTTTGTTTTAGATTTATAAATTGGCCAAAGAAGGTGTTGCTCATTTTATCCTACTAATGTGCTATCATTTCCTCCGTAAAAATTGACCAAGTGACAATTTTTTTACGAGAGAAAATTCATCGATACCATACAAATGTATTTTGTTCTAAATATAAAGTTTCAATCTGTACCTTTTGTGTGTTTTTCACATATTGGAGATCAAAATATTGCTCCATCTGTAGTATCGACATTACGGGATCCTTTCCATGAAACTTCCACATATCGATCTTTTGAATATGGTGGGTCTTCAACCCAACATTAGAGTTTATGAAATCACGATTAACATTTATTTTGTTCTCATCATGATTTTCCTCTCCAACCCTTTCGCCATTAGGAATCATTTCTTGTATCAACTTTGTCAAACCTTCCTTCAAACCTTCCATGTCTACTTTCAGATCATTCTTCATGTCTTCCATGTTGCCTTTCATTTTTTCATCGATCTTAGCTTCCATGCCATCCATCTTAGCTTCCAGGCCATTGTTCAAACCATCCATATTAGCTTCCACTTTTTTCTTCAAACTATCCATATTATCTTCCACGTGTTTTTTCAAACCATCCATCTTAGCTTCCATTTCATTTTTGTTACCCTTTGCAAGAGTGAAATTTGTTGCACTTGGTCTTCTAATTTTGATATATCATGTTGCACTTCATCCTCTTCATCATTCATAGTAGAGCTTTCTAAGGTCTTAATGTCTATTGAATTCCTTTTAAGGGGAATTTTAGAACCCAATACAGATATCTATGCTTCAATATTCCCTTGGAATCACTTCAAATTGATTTTTCAAACAAGACTTATGCAATTTTTAAAAATACTACACACGTTTTTCTTGCTTTTGAGGAGCTCAATATTGAAACTGATGTATCTTTGTAATTTAGGATCCCCAAGATTTCATCTTTAGTCCTTTATTAGCCTTCTTAATATTCTTTCCAATTCCACAAGCAGACCTGATTTGGATTTTTCAAGACAAAGTTATGCCCAATCTCCCACAATGACCTAATTATGGACTAGTTCAGTAGAGCGAACTTGTACGGCGTGCCATGTATCACTATTTCCTCCTTTGGCTCTTATTTAACCCATTGTGGCTTCTTATACACTCATTTTATAAGCTTCATTTGGAGTATCCATGAGAAAATTTATACATTCCATAATATTTTTTTTGAAATAGCAGCATAATAGATATGATATAATATAAATATGTTTAATTAACATTTAATATTTCTATTCCTTTTTATCTTAATATTTAATATATTATTTTTTTAATCTTATATATAGATCTACTGAAGTATATATATATATATATGTGAGTTGTAAAGTTAAACATAAGCCAAATTTTAAATTGTTTTGAAATATTTTTAACTTATAGATGAATGTCTTTCATATTAATTGCATCATTAGAATTATGGATCACAAAAATCTTAGATCTAACATTTTTCACTTAATTTAATACATTTATTTTCCAAATAAAATTATATATTTTCATTTTTCTAATAATTTTCTCATATTTTTCCAATTTTATCTAATGCTTTTTTCTCTTACCTTAAAACCTCACAATAACTTTGATATTGAAACCTCACAGTAACGTGATTTTCCATTATCAACAAAATTTCCCATTTCCCTACTCAGAAAAAAAGAAAATTAATACAAAAAATTCATTGACTCATAAAAAATTCCCATAATTTATTGATGCTATGTTTTGGCTTTCCCATTACAGCAAGAGGAACTCATTATTATACAGTAAAAGGAACCCATATACAATGAAAGGAACTCATTATTATAGTCTACGAAAGGAACTCATTATTATAGTCGGTAGAGACTCATTAGCATGATCAATTTAAAAAACATTTTCATAAAATATATGAACTAACGTGGAGGTTTGGAGGAATGGATTTACTAAGAAAATGTGTCTGCAATATAGATGAAGTAATTGATATATAGGATTGGAGAAATTTGAGAAATCTATAATAGCATGTAAATATATGGTCCTTTTATTTTTTCAGTTATTTAGTATAGTTTAGTTGGTTATGATATTTGACTTTCATCCAATAGACCCGACTTCAAGTTTAGTTGGCTAGATACTCTACTCAAGGAAATTTTCCAATTTAGATTCAAAAATTCCAAATTTTACAATTTAGATTAAAAATTTCCTAAATGGCTGTGATGGATTTCATTTCCTTGTGAGAAGGGTTTTAATATTTTCTAACTTTTATGTTACTTCATTAATATTTCGACCCGAGTTCAAGTTTAGTTAGCTAGATACTCAACTCAATTAGAAATTTTCCAATTTAGATTAAAAAATTCTTAAATGGTTGTGATGCACTGCATTCCTTCATAAGAGGGGTTTTAATATTTTCCAACTTTGATGTTACTTCATTAATATTTCGGGCCTCTTAATATTTTCCAACTTTGATGCCACTTCATTAATATTTCAAGTTTTAATATTTTCCAAATTTGATGCCACTTCATTAATATTTTCCATCCTTGATGCCACTTCATTAATGCCTGTGATGGATTGCATAATTCTGGTCGGATACTCAGCTCAATGGAAAATTTTCCAATTTAGATTCAAAAATCCCTAAATGGTTGTGATGGATTTCATTTCATCTTAAGAGGGGCTTTACTATTTTCCAACTTTGATGCCACTTCATTAATCCATGTGATGGATTACATTTCCTTTCGAAAACAGGATCTAATATTTTCCAACTTTGATGTCACTTCATTGATTTTTGAGGGATATAATTTCCAATGACTATGGAAATTTTGGATAATGTTAGTGCGAGCTAATTCCAAGCACTTTGTCATTCTGGTGCTACAATATTTGCCCCAATTTTTGTGTTATTGTACAAGGAATTGGAAAAGCACTTTGATTTATGTTTCTATTTTTCCCTTCCTAATCAATTTCCTTTAGGAGCAATCCATTACAAGTATTTAGGAATTTTTTTATCTGGATTCCCTGAGGATGGGTAAGGGATTCACTTGAAAATTTGGATGTTTTAAATATTATTAACACAAAATTTTCCAGAAACTTGCTATTCATTATATATTACAACTATGGAAATCAGAATTTAAAAATTTTCCGTTGTGAAGAATGGAACCAGGGTCTCTCAAGTAAGAACCAATTATCCCAACCAACTATATTACAAGTAAATGAAAAATTAAAAATTAGGACCATATACTTACAAGCTACAATAAAATTTTCAAATATCCCTAATATTGTACATCAATTATTGCATTTGTTTTGCAAATACATTTTCGAGCTTCAATATTCCCCTAAAATTGAACGTTAATGCATATATTTTATGAAAACATTTTTTTAGATTGATCCTCCTCATGAGTCTCTACCAACTATTATCATGATTTCCTTTCATTGTGTTGTAGCTCCTAAAGACAACCCTTGGGTTGAAGAGAGACTAGTTCCTAGGACATTTTGATGAGTGCTTACTAGTTTTGCTAGAATTGTTAGTTACAGGCAGTATTTAATTATATTTTAAGATAGAATTGGTTCAGAATATTATTTAAGAAGAGAAAAATATGTTTTCAGAATAATTATCATAGAAGCATTAAGGTCCAGCTCTTGTGGCCAACAATACATGAATATATAGTTTATCAGTCATTGTAGTATTTGGATAGAATAATTGTTAAAGGAAGAAGTCCAACACATAGGGCTTAAACTAAGAATCGAGTGCATCGAAATTCAACATGAAGTGGATGAGACAAAGAAATTTAAGTGATTTTCTAAGATACATGGAGCACATATTAAGGACATTATTTCTTATTCAACCATAGGCATCTTATGTCAATATCAGACCGATATGACCCCATGAATCATAAAAAACATATCCAACTGTTTCTATTTCATGTAATCTGAGAAGAAGTGTGATGAGATAGTGAAAATACATAGAATAAAATGCATATTACATAGTCATGTAAGACAAAATCGCCAAAATATTTCATTAATATTTAACAGGGCATACATGACATTTACAATTTGTAGAGATTCCCTCTCGAAACAAAATTAGGAACCCTTAGTTTTGTATCATAAATTGTTTTTATAGGGTCTCAAGAAGAGTAACCTTTACAAAATATTATTTCTTTATTTGGTAGTGAATCATGATAACCAAATATCAGTGTGCTTAATGGCACAAATTTACTAGTCAGACCCTAACTATTTTGCATTGATTCTTCTCAACTAAAATATTTACATAAAACATAAAATATCAGAGTGTCATGATTGACAAGATCAACAATATCTTTAATCGCGATAAACAGGTTCTGGAGGCAGCATCGTTGGGTCGATGATCTTGAGTATTGGAGGGTTAATGAGCTTTTGGCATCTCTACCACAGTGGTAGAGGAGAATGGAAGAACCGATGATAGGCAATCTTACGAATTGTGAGCCCTGTGTAGTTCAAAGTAGGGTGGAACAAGGTCTTCACCAATCCTATCAGCTGAAAAATCCCTTCTCAAGTAATTCACCACAGTCTTACCCTTCAGAGTAGAATTTTTCTCTTGAGATAAATCCACCTTTCTCTTGGCCTCTACTAGCATTTGACTTCATTTTTCCCATTGGATCATCACTCCCATAAAGTCCCAAGAGTTGGGAAGTCTTGCTCTGACTCTCTCCTCAAACTAAGAGTAGAAGAAAGCCACGTCTTTCAGTTCCACATGTAGGAATTATTCAGGTTTGGCTCTCGAATTCTCCTTTTGAAAAAATTTGGAGATCTCAATGATAGCATAAATTCTATCCACCACATCCATAACCCTCAACTCGGTGAGTGGCTTCTCATTTACTTACTGGATAAACTTCTTGGAAATTTAGGAGTTATTTTCAACTTCTTCCTTAGCAGCTAGGATGAAGAATTCATAATCCTTTCTTACAATATTCTCCTCATCCATCAAAGTTATATGATCTCCATTTATTTTCATCTGTGTTATGATTTCATCCTAGACAAGTTGTTTTGCCTAGAGGAGAGACATGTTTCCTTTCAACATTCCTTTGAGCTCAGAAATCTCCAGGTTTTCTAGATGTATGTTCTTATTGATCAACTCTTCATTATTTAAGGCATTCTCAAGTTTTTTTTCTTTCTATGCTAGGTTTATCTGGGAAGTTTACAAATCCTTCTACAACTTCTTAATATCCCATTCCAAAATTTGGAGCTCAGTGAGGGTGTAGTACGTTGTTATGTGGGATTTTTTGGGTTCTCAGGCACAAGAGCTGCAAAAATGTGAGTGTTTATTATTTTTTGAAGTTTTGATGCCTACTACTTCAGAGCTACTACCTCATTGTTTCTATTTATCAACTATTTTTCCAGGATCTCTCTCTCTTCTTCAACCTATGCAAGTTGTTTATACTTCACATGCTTAATGGTTGACATTTTCATCTTGTGCCTTAACTCTTGTACTTCTTCTATCAAGGAGAGGGACACTTTCCAAGTCTAAGGAGACATCTAGGGATTTGAATTGGGAGCTGGATGGTAATTATTGTACTAATGGGTGTTGCAACGAGAATTTCATTTTATTTCTCTCTAAATACATAGCAGCCAAAATTATGGTCTAATATGGGACTGAGTGGGATGCCATCTATTGTTGGATTTCTTCCCTAAACTTATTGTTTCTTTCTTCAATTATCTTTCTAGTAGGCCAACTAGGATCAGTTGCAGTTGCAATTCCTGTTGAAATTAATATGGATACCTCTGAGGATGATGAGGCACAACTTGCAATGAGTCTTCCAAAGTCACTTTGAAGCCTCGTTGGTTTGGTTTTGTTTCCACTTGCCTGGTCTCAATTTATTCTTCTTCTATCTATTGAGTTTTATCCTTTTTTCTGGTGTGTACATCTCCATATCTACATCGCCTGTCTCATCAAAATTCCTTTTCTACACCTTGTCCTTTGTTATTAGAGTCTTGATCTCCATATTCATGTTAATAGGCCATGAATCAGTGTTATCCTTCCATTCAATCACAGGCCTATATTCATGCTTATAAGTTGAATCCTTTATGCTTTCCCTTTTCTTGGAAATGACACCATGAGGATCATAATGCCATAAATCCCCCTAATAAAAATTAATCTATTTCAATAATTCCTTAGCTACCTAGAAGGCCTCCCTAGAATTGAAAATAAAAGGCTCTATGCACTTACCCAACTTGAACATGTATCCCTTTTTGATGGGGACAACATGGACTTGATACAAATTAAGACTTTGTCTTATGAATTCTAGGTCGAATATTCTCATGGGTATGAAAATAGGAAAGTGGTAGGGAGGAAGCTCACATCCATAGACCCTAATATCTATGTAATCCTGAAATTGATACCACTCTCCCACCCTAGTGTCCTTATTGAGTTGAAGGATTGGTTTTTGCTGAGGGACGACTCTTGGAGAGGAAAAATTATGGATAATTTTATAAGAAATGGTCATGTAGGAAGAGATTAATTGATAAAAGGGCATCATTATATTGCCTTCTCCTAACAACAACATCCCAATAAAAAATTGACATCCTTTTTTTTGTTAGGAGCCATCAATATGAGATATAGACACTAAAATCCATACACACAAGTGTAAAAAAATAAGTAAAACAATAGGGAATAATATCTAAAGTAGGAAGTGGTAGGAAAATGGCAGAGTTAGAATTTTATACCCCAAGTTAGGTAAGGAGGGATGTCAAAAAATGTCGAGGATGTATCATCTCCCTTAGAAACCCTTGGGAGGCTTTATTAGCCATATTGGAATTATCATCCCAAAACATATGAGAAATTAAGAACAAGATGGGCCTACCCATTTGACTTGACAACTACAGGGGGTAGGGTCGATCTATCGCCCACGCAGGTTACCACCTCCGAAATACTTTTGAGGGCTGTTCAGGTAGATATGGACAAAAAATGTGCCTCTAATATGCTTGAGCTTCAACCAAAAGGGTGCACCTATTTGAATTTACTCCTTTATCCCATTGCAATTGCCTAGTGGAGGGTTCCATGGGTGCGGGATTTAACATTAGATTTTTTTTCATGGTGGCAGGGATTTATAGTTTCTCCCATCACTAGTTTAAATAATTTTTCAGTCGGGAGTCTTGAATTCAACCTCTTAGCCTTCTTACAAAACTGATAAAGGGAAAATACATTGGCTCCAACTGTGAACAATATATTGTATACAATACACTAAGATTCTACAAATTAGTGTCGTACTCCTTGGGCCTAGAGTCATTCTGCTCAAACCTTCATCAGACAAAAGAGAAGTAGTAAAAATAAAAAACAATGATGGTATTTAAAATGGCTCACCAATATTTACATTCGATGAGAGTGGACCTATTCAATGTTAGAAATAAATCTTGAGAAACTTCCCATTCACACCAAGTACAAGAACTTCACCATCTAAATTTTCTAGTAAGAAAATATTTTTACCCTTTGCTTCAACAATCTTGAAAGGTGTGAACCAAAGAGGATCAAACTTCCCATGTTTTCCTTTATCTTTTCTTCTAACATCCCATCTAAGTAATAAATCCCCTAGTTGCAGGGAACTGTGTTTTTCTTTTCTGTCAAAAAGAGACTTCATTCTTTCCTGATAACTCATCAAATTATGATTCACATGTTCCCTATTTTCTTGAAGCTCTAACAACTGATTTATCCTTCTGGTAAAAGAATTTGGTTCCTCTTCAACATCCTGTAGGATCTTAGCTACTGGCATAGCTAACTATATATGGAAAATTTCATCTTTCCCATACACTAACTCAAAAGAGGATTTCCCAATGCACCTCTTGGTGGTAACCCTGTTAGCCCATAGGGAAAACTTCAGCTACAAATCCCAGTTCTTTTGATTTTATGTTATTTTCTTCTTTAAAATCCTTACCAAGGTTTTATTTGAGGATTCATCCAGTCCATTTCCTTGTGGGAAATATGTGGTAGAATGGCCTACTATAATATTTTATCTTTGGAAAAAATCAATAAATTTAGCTGACTTGAACACCCGATCATTGTCAGTGACAATTTTCTCTGGGAAGTTGGACCTGGCAAGGATGTTTTCCTCCACAAATTTGAAGACTACAACATCAGTTTCATTTCTAATTAGGAAAGCTTCCACCTATTTAGTGAAATAATCAGTGGCTGTGAGTATGCACTTGTGCTGACCACAAGAAGGTGGGTTTATTTATACAATGAAGTCCAACCCACATTTCTTGAAAGTTTTTTCAACAAACATGAGAATTAAAGGAAGGGGTGTTAACCTTTATTTTTCTGTGAACATTTGACACTTCTCACAGGCTCAAACATAGGTATGCACCTCACCAAACAACTTAGGCTAATAAAATCTTGTCTTGAGAATTTTATGGGTTGTAGCTCTCCAACTATAATTTCCTCCATGTACACAATTATGGAATTCATCAATCATTCAATCAAACATAAAATAAAAATCCCCATTGGGTCCCCAATACAGTTTCCTATTTGAGATACCAATTTTTTTTTCTTGTAGCCTCAAAGCCATGTACTTAATTTTGTCAAAATTTAATGGACACCTCAAAAAAAGAAAATAATGGACAATATGTTTATACCAATGGGACACAATGTATTTCATCTATATTTTTTGAGTTGAGGTTTCAATCCCTTGTTGTTCCTCTAGTTTTCCACTATCCTTTCCATCTAGTAATTTTATGTCCAAGGCTTGGAAATTTGCTTCAGACATAATTCTAGCTAGCCCCTACCCCCTAATCATATTGGTAAGTTTGATATCCATATCATACTCATGTATTTTAGCAATCCATTCAACTCTTTTCCCCTCATTACCACCCTGCACCAGGATATATTTCGCATCAGTTGTAGGAACATAAGAAGTTACGTTTGATTGCAGGACATATATTCTAAATGATTTCAAGGCTTTAACCAAGGCATAGGTTTGTTTCTCCAAAATATTATATTTTAGCTCAGCATCTCGTTTCACCAGACTAAAAAATGCAATTTGTTTCTCATGCCCTCCATCATTTTTCTGCAATAAGACAACAACCTCCGTGTGAGGGGAAGAAAATACCAAATGAAAAATGGTTTTATATAATCTTGGTTGACTAATATAGGAGCCTATGCAAAGCCCTTTTTATTCTAGAGAATGATTCTCAGGCTTCTAGAATCCACTTCATTTCCTTGTACTTATTCATCATGTCTGGAATTTCTTTGACTATCGCAACATAATTTTGTATAAACCTCCTTAAAATGTTGATTTTTCCCAAGAAGAACTAGATTTATTTCTTATTTCTTGGTAATGGGATATTTTTGATGGCTTTCACCCTTTTGGGATCAATATTTACTCCCTTTGTTGCAACAATGTGGCCTAGTATTTTTCCCTCATTGAGAACAAATTGAGATTTATTAGGATTTCTAGACAAACCATATTGTCTACATTTATCAGAAGTGAGTCATAGATGTTCAATGTGCTCATCATCCGTTTAAAAAAAAATAGTGATGTTATCTAGGTAAATTACTACAAATTTGTCATGTTCTACCACAAATTCTATATCCATGGCTCTCATAAAAGTGGCCCTTGCGTTTATGAGGTGAAAGGGAATTATAGCATACATAAACATTCCTTAGGGTGTGGTGAAAGTAGTTTTATTCTGATCTTTAGGGTGCACAACGAGTTGTTTTATTGAGAGAAACCATGCATCATAGACATTCGGGTAGAACCTACCACCTTCTACAAAATGTAGCCCATTTTAGGAAGAGGGTAATTATCTTTTAATAAGGCCTTTTTCAAATTCCTAAATTCAACACAAAACCTTATTTCCCCATTCTTTCTCCAGACAAAGAAGAAATTTGCTACCCAGTCTTAATACCTCAAAGGTACAATGATTTTGACTTGGAGAAATTTCCTCACATCTTTCTGAATTGATGGGAGTAACAAAGAATTAGTTTTCCTTGGCTTGTGTTTGCATGATTTCACCCCACTCTTCAAATGGATTTTATGTTGAATAATACTAGCATAAAATGTTTTTAATTCATCATATGATCAATAAAACACATCCATATAATGCTTAAAAAGGTACACACTCCTTTTCTTTTACCCTTCAAGAACTCCTTTTCCCAACTTGATTACCCTGGGACCTTCTTGTGTACAGATGTTCAATTGGCTTGGACTCCACATCATTTGGGTTAAACAAAATTTCCAATGGGACCAATCCCTTGGGAATAGTATTACCCTTCAGTTGTAGAATCTTGTGTCTAGTAAGAGTTTCTCCCAAACTAGCATGTTATTCATCTATGTTTTTCTCATCCTCTTGGTCAGTCACCTAGTTTGAAGACTCTTTGATAACCTCCACGAAACATTTGATTTGTTCCTCATCTTCAAACACCTTCCAATACTTGAAATTGTTTGGTACTGAAGGTTTTTACCTGACCTCACCTTTGTATCTGAGAAAGGGGTTTTGAGGAGTTTTAAATCTACTAGCAACAACATGCAAGGAGTCATACATCTGATTTATGTCTCTAGGGAAAAAATGGATATTAAAGACTAGGAAAAGTTACCAATTAGGTCTCATACCTCATTCTAGTATGTCTTCAGTCTTGGATGCTTAGTTTGGCACTAGTTTATGATTTTCTTCACCACTAGTTATGAATCCCCAAACACTGTCAAGCACCCAATTTTGAGATTTTTGGTAGCTTACAACCCTAATATTAAAGTTTCATATTCGAGAACATTATTATTAGGTTAAAAATATAGTTTGAAAGAGAGGGGAATTCGACTGCCTTTTGGAGACACCAACAACACACCTACCCCATTTCCTTCCATGGAGTTAGCACCATCAAAGTATGTGTTCCATAATTGATCATACTCCAATTATTTTCTATTTAGCTCAATAGAACATTCCACCTATGTTTCATCCGATATTAGATCATTTTCCTCTAACAACAAACAATAGAAATCTTTCTCTTTACCATAAACAAGGGAATTATTTAAACAATCATCCCTTGTAACTGTATTTATAAATATCGATCATCTAAATAGTCAGAATTATTCTCCACCAAACATAGGTATGGTAGAATATGTTAAATACAGTTTGATGGATCCTCCAATTTCGATCCCTATGACCTGGACAAAAGCATACCAAACCTGGCAGGGATATCATTAACCATAATATGCATTACTACACTTTTTACATTCTTTATACAGTGATCCAACCCACATTAACCAACAGTTCCTTAATTATCCCAAAACATTTTACTCTCTTAGAATCAAAGGAGTACACGTATTTATATGGTTTTTTTATTTGCAGCCCCAAATACTTCATAAAAGACAATGGCATGATATTGTGAGAGGCTCCTGATTCAAGAATACAGTTGTACAGTAAGAGCTCATTGATTAACAAGTTACCATAGAAAGGGGTAGTGGAGGAGTCTTGCTACTCAACATGAGGTCCAAATATAACCATGCGTATTTCTTCTTGGAGGTTCAGGTTATCCTGCAAAGTATCCATGGTGGATGGACACATGAGCTGAGAAACTTGGGCTTTATAATTAGGTCGCTTTAATAATTCTATCAAGGGAACAAAGATCTTGACCCTCTCTAACTATTTTTAATTATTAAAGGTACACGGTCTCCTATCACCTGTGAAAACATCAACAAGCTCTTCCTTCTTATTACAAACTAGCTTGGATGGTAGGGATATCTTTTCTATTTTAGAAACTTCAGGCTTATGAGGAATGAAATTTGAGGACTCTTTCTTGTTTGGTGTGACTTGGTCAAGAGGCTTATTTTCTTTCTCTACTAATTTAGGAGGATTTTAGGAAGGGGGTTCCTCGTTTTGATCTTGCATTCTAGATATTTTCCTAGAATATCTAAGATCATATTTTCGATGTAACTGAGCCTGCATGAATTTGGAAAACTTCCTACAATAGTTAAGTGAAAAAATCTCATTTACATAGTTTAATGCATTTTTAGTGACTTTTCACCTTAATGGAAGAACAAAATGGAAACCCTTGCAGAAGCACACTTCCAGGATATATGTTTCAGAGAGAGCAGGAGGACAACAGAGACAACATAAATCATTGTGCAGGAGAGGAAAAAAAATGGATTTTAGTCACGCAATGTGGGGGAATACATCATTTTTGTGAGGGAAAGTTTGGAGAGTAGCATGAAGAGGGTGATCAGAAGGGATTCGAGATTTGACAATCACTTAGAGAAACTGAGGGCTGAGGGAAAAAAAACTTGAGCAGTGAAGTGTGTAGAGAAAAAGAGGACTCCATAGCAGAAGGAAAAGTGTTGTGTTTGGAGTAGTTGATAGAGTTAATATTTCTATGCATTTGTATTAACCTTTGTTTTCAGACTGAAAATTGTATGAAAATCATAGCAGTGGCTAGAGCAGCTAGTGGCATGCATTCACAATAGATTAGTGCCCTTTAGAAAGTGGTGGCTTTCTATCTTGAAGGGTTTGGAGCCTCCTATGAGTGGGTTCTCACAAATAACTTGATGTCATTAAGTTGGTGGTTAATTTACATCATAATCACAAAAAAATTGGTGGTTTTCTCCCTTTGGGTTTCCATGTAAAAATACCTATGTCAATATGTATGTGTTACTCAATTGATGGATTGTGTTCTTATGTGAATGGTTTACATTGTTGAATATATATATATATATATATATATATATATATATATATATATATATATATATATATATATATAGTGTGTGTGTGTGTGTGTGTGTGTGTGTGTGTGTGAATGTTGTCACACGTAACTGGAAAAAGTAAAAGGAAATTTAATAATTTAGCTTAAATCTTCAGAACCTCACTATTACTGATTCACCCCTCGCTTAGTAATTCCTTATTCCAACATTTATAATTCCAATCATAGGATAAGTGGAGAAGTCAATATATAGGTCATGGTGTTGTAACCTTCAACCCATATATTATAATTAAGCATATGATCAGTAGAAAGAAATTATTTTTTGATCAGGTCAAAAAAATCCACCCAAAATTTTAATTTGGGGTTAAGATTTTTGAGGAATTTAAGAGGAAAGCTACAAGAGTCTTTAAAAAAATGGGGCTAAAAATAACCTAATAGTTTGTAGAGTTATGTAAGGCATAAATTTTTTCCCCGTATCGAAACGACATAAAATAAATAGTTAATACAAAGCTAATGCCACAAAGAATATTTTGGAAAATGCAGAATTGGGATTTAGATGAGAATTTCGGGATAAGATATCACATAAAGCTACAAGTGAAGGAAAATAGGCAGTCCAGTTAAAATGTCTAGAGGGAATAATTGTTAGCCTAGATATCAAAATTTTGTAAGTGAGAAGTAAATGGAAGGATATTGATGGAAAGAATATGTTGGTAACCTAGGAATTTGAATATGGGTAGAAACATGAAGAAAATACTTCCTAAAAGATACAAGATTAGCACAAGAATAGGATGAGTTTTGACAATACCATTATCAGTGAAGCATGGGTTTGACTTGTGCACAATGGATAGTGTAGAATTCGTAATGACTAAAATAAATTAAAGTGCCATGATGCAATTTCTATATTAATATTGTGATAGTAATTTAAAGGGTTATATATGCATAAGGTCACAGTGATAGGAGTTGTATGGTAAAGTCGTACATGAATAGGTATCCTAGATAAATTGACAAATAATGCATGCAAAAAAATGATGACAATAAAAATATAAGATACATGTTGTTGGTAAAGGGATATTCATCATGAGAAAACTATAGAATGGGCAATGGTGTTGACTGAATTTTGTGACCTATAAGAAAATGGAGAAGGAAAAATTTTCTAAACCTTCTCTCTCTGCTAAACTATAATACATTCTATCATATACATGCATCTGTAAATTTGAAGCATGAATTTTACTTGGTGATTAACTGTTACTTGACAACAAGATGTTGTAGTATTTACGCAATATATGATATGGAGACTAATCTAATAAGTGTTGATTCCCTGTACATATCTTATTCATTTTTTTTGTTATGATTACATGAGTTGATAATTGTAACTATTTGATCCGGATTTATGCAGGAACAAAAAATAATAAAAATATAACCATAAATACAAATATGCAGCAGAAATATAGCTTTATTTCATTAATTTCAAATGACTAAAATATGCTTACAGACGGAATGCAAATAAACTAGCTAGGGCACTAGTAGCTTATCTCTGAGAAGAGACGTGGGAACTACAGGCCTCTAAAATATGTTATAATTAGGCTTCAAGGTCTATTTATTATTTAGAAACAATAGAAAACCCTAAACATACAAAACCCTAGCCCTATGAGATGAAACGCAAAACTATGGGCCCAGTCAGGGTAAATTGGTACATCAATTTCCCGGGGTCATAAGTTTGGCATATTATCCTCGTTTGATGGACATGATACATCGTTAGAAATATATATATGAGGACTACAACCACTGACCGTCAATATCAAGACTTATAATCTTATTAATTATTCCGTTCACTCCCAAAAAAACGTCATTTAGATCTTGAAAACAACTCCGAAAGTTTATGACCTGAAAAGATGCTAAAAATAGTAAACTGTGCTACAATTAAGGAAACTGAAAAACTGAATAAAAAATGGTGGTGCCCCAAGTGGAATAGTGAGATGGCCACCAATATACACCTGGATCATTCCTACCCCCTTAAGAAACAATGGTCCCCATTGCGCTGAGTTCCTCCATGAGATGAGGAATGTCGGATGTGTTCGGTAATGGTGGAAAGTATGGCCGAACGCAATCCACATTTAACATTGGTTGTCGGCCAAGGATTGGGGGAATACTGAGCTTAAATGAATTTTCACCCAAAACCTTGATAATGATGTAAGGCCCATATCAGAGTGTTCACATATTCCAATGAGGTCCAGTTAGACGTTATTTCTACAAATACAACCAAACTTGGCCGCCCACCTAGAATTTGTTTAGCATCTGATATTGATCATGTTGTTTCTTGTGCTTGGCATTGGATTTCTCCAAGATTTATTGGACCTACTGAATGCTTTCAATAAAACTCGTTTCTTTATCAGCCTCCGAAAGTACATGTGTGGATTTTTTTTGTGTGGTCATATGAGGTATGGAAACATCAGGCAGCAGCACGCCTAGGGTACGATAAATGGAGTTCTTGACCTGACAATGTAGAGGAAACTTTGCAGGCAAGGATAAAAAAAATTTGTATTCCTCTATGACTTTGTCAATATGTTGCTGTTATGTAGGGGAGCCCTGTTTGGAGGTTGTGGCCGCAATCTTCTTCTTTCCCTGTGGGCGAATTGTAATGAAAATGAATTTCCTTGTTTTGGAAATAATCTTACAGTGTTTCTTTGCAGTAATCAAAGAGATGGCTGGAGGCAGTACTACCTCTGGTATCCTATACAACTTATTTTCAAAAGTAATAATAACAGCATAAGGCCTAGACTCATACATAACATGTCACTTCCACAAGTATGGTTAGCCTAATAATACATCAGACATGTCAAGAGGAGCAACATCACACAATACCTCATCCGTGAATGGCTTCATGTTTTACGAAAGGCGACACTGCTGGAAGACATGGAGATCTCTTCCTTGGTGAAGCCATCCAATGGTATAGGGTTGTGGGTGTGTTGTGGTTGGTAGGCCGAGCTGCTTCACAACCTCTACTGAAATGAAGTTCTTTTGTATTTCTCTATCGACATCGAATTGTAGTGGAGATCCTTTCACCCATATTTGGGAATGGAAGAGGAGCTCCCCCTCCTCTGAATCTTCGGGTTCCTCCTTCTAGATATTGGTGGTGGCAACAATAGCTTTGGGTTATGCATCGATGATTTTCTTCCCTTTCTCATTCCCCTTGTCTAGTTTTGACTCAAAATTAGATAATGCATCGGATTCATTGCCTTCAGTTCAGCTACCAATGACTGTTTGGTCTGACACTCGCTTTTTTTGTGAGTGGGGATATTGTGAAATTCACACCACTTCCTTGTGTCCTTCTTTGTCTTTGTGCTGTCATTCTAAGTCGCCCCACTTTGGATTTTCCCCTTGTTCTGTGGTTTGGGGATGCCTTTTTCTCGCTTCAGATTCACGGATCCAAAGTCTCTCTTCATCTACTTAAATTTCTGCTTGATCTTGGCAGCATATCGATATGCCACACCAAGTGAGGTAATTTCTAGGAACTCCATTTCCTCCTGAATGTATTGGTGCAAACAACTGTGGTACTTGAGCACCAAATATTTCTTTTAATATTTAATACCCAACTTTGTACACAGGGTATGGAACAAATTCATCAGCTCCTACACATATTGATCCCTTTGTTGTTGCCGCATGGTCCATTGGATGTACTTGTACTCATTGCTCCCCACAAGGTAATATTGTTCCTTGATGTCATCTCGAAACAAATTCCAACTGGGTGCATCCGAGAACATATAAGGTTCCCTCTTGTCCTTTTTTTCACAGTAGGTTTCCCACCAGTCTTTGACATGGGGGGCGTCTTTGA
The DNA here is from genome assembly GCA_034641835.2 of Pinus albicaulis. Lineage (NCBI taxonomy): Eukaryota > Viridiplantae > Streptophyta > Pinopsida > Pinales > Pinaceae > Pinus > Pinus albicaulis. Next base: position 44,592 of record JAXQQM020087037.1, read on the forward strand.
GGAGTGAAAAAGTAATATATTTTTTGGTCGGAGAAATCATGGACTGAGAAATACCCTTCCAGCAAATTTAACCATCTATCTACGGCTTCTAGATCTATCCTTCCTTAAAATATAGGAATTTCAAAGTTTACCTTTACCTTGAAGGGAGTGGTGCCTCTAGGGTGGTTGCTGGATGAAAATGCGCCGTAGGTGGGCAGTCGTCGAAGGATCTGGGCATATTTATCCATCATCGTGTTCCTTTGTTTCTCGAGGGCCTCCTCAAGAAATATTTTGATAGGATGTTCTACTCCCTCATATTTATTTGTTTCAACCATGGGAGGTTTTCATGGTTTGTGAGGCTGATCTTGCAAGGGTTCAACCAGATTGAGCCCTAACTCCTTATACCCTGACCTCATTGGGGACATGCAAAGAAAAACAGAGAAAGATTAGACGACTCTGATACCACTAATCTGGATTTATGCAAGAATGCAATAGAATACAAATATAACCATAAATACAAAGATTCCATAGAAATATAAATTCATTTCATTAATATCAAATGGCTGAAATATGCCTACAGACGGAATGAAAATAAACTAGCCAGGGCACTGGTATCTTATCTCTAAGAAGAGATGTGGCAGCTACAGGCCTCTGAACTATGTTACAATGAGGCTCAAAGGCCTATTTCTTATTGAGAAACAATGGAAAACCATAAACATCAAAAAAACTAACCCTAGTAGATGAAACGTTAGGGTATGGGCCTCGTCGGGGTAAATTGGTACATCAATTTATTGGGGTCATAAATTTGGCATACTATCTCTTTTTGACGCATATGATACATCATTAGAAAGATCTATATGAGGAATAAAACTATTGAAAGTGAATATGGTGACTATGAGTCACATTCACCAAAGCTTTCGTGCCCAAAACAACTTCGTTTAGTGCCTCAAAGCATCTCTCAAAGTTCAGGACCCGAAAAAGTACTAAAAATATTAAATTGTGCTACAATTAAGGAAACTAAGAAAATGAAAGAAAAAATGGTGGTGAACCAAGTGGAATAGGCATGTGGCCACCAATATCCACCTGGATCATTCCTCCCCCCTTAGGAGGCAATGGTCCCCAATGCATTGAGTTCCTCCATGAGATGAGGAATGTTGGATGTGTCCAATAATGGTGGAAAGTATGGCTGAAGGTGCTCCACATGGAACACTGGTTATCGCTCAAGGAATGGGTAAATTATGAGCTTAAATTCATTGTCGCCCATAGCCTTGATAATTATGTAAGGCCCATATCAGAGTGGTCTGAGCTTTCAATGAGCTCTGGTTAGGCATTATTTCTACAAATGCAACCAAACTTGGTCGCCCACCTGGAATTTGCATGCCACCCAATGTTGATCATGTCATTTCTTCTACTGGGAATTGGATTTATCCAAGATGTCATGGACCTGCTGGATGTGTTCATTAAAACAGGTCATTTTATCAGTCTCCAACAATACATGTGTGGATTATATCTGTGTGGTCACATGAGGTATGGCAACATTAGGTGACGGCGTGTCTCAGGTCAGATCAATGGAGTCCTTGACCTAACAGTGTAGAGGAACCTCCATGGGTGAGGATAAAATTTCCTTGTATTCCTCCATGAATTTGTTAATCTGCTGCTGTCATGAAGGGGAGCCCTATTTGGAGGTTGTGACCACAATATTCTTCTTGCCTTGTGGGTGAATTGTAATGAAAATGAATTTCCTATTTTGGGAAACAATATTACTGCATTTATTGGTAGTAATCAAAGAGATGTCAGGAGGTTGTACTACCTTTGGTATCATGTACAACCTATTTCCCAAAGTATAATAATAGCACGAGGCCTAGACTCATACACATCATGTTGCTTCCACAAGTATGGTTGGCCTAATAATACATCAAGCACGTTAAGAGGAGCAACATTGCACAACACCTCATCCATGAATGACTTGATGTTGTATAGAAGGCAACACTGTTGGTGGATGCGGAGATATCTTCCTTGGTGAAGCCACCCAATTGTGTATGGTTACAGGTGTGTTGTGGTCGGTAGGCCGAGCCACTTCACGACCTCTGTTGAAATGAGGTTCTTTTGGCTTTCACTATCGACAAGGAATTCTAGTGGAGAACCCCTCACCCACATTTTGGAATGGAAGGGGCGCTCCCCCTCCTATGGATCTTTGAGTTCCTCCTTATGGATCTTGGAGGTGGAAACAGTGGTATTGGGTTCTGCATCGATGATTTTCTTCCCTTTGTCATTCCCCTTGTCTATTTCTAACTCAGGACTAGAACATGCATCTGATTCATATGCCTTCAGTTCGGCCATCAATGACTATTTGGTCCAACACTCCCTTGTGTTGTGAGTGGGGCTGTTATGAAATTCACACCACTTCCCCATGTCCTTCTTTTCCTTTGTGGTGTCGTTTTGAGTAACCCCGCTTTGGATTTTCCCCTTGTTCTACCGTTTGGGGGTGCCTTTCCCTAGCTTCGAAGTTGCGGATCCAAATTCTCTCTTATTCTGCTTAAATTTATGCTACACTTTGGCAGCGTGTCGATATGCCGCGGAAAGAGAGGTAATGTCGAGGAACTCCATTTCCTCCAAAATTTATCAGTGCAAAAAACTGCAGTACTCGAGCACCAAATGTCTCTCTAAATTTTTAATACCCAACTTTGTGCACATGGTATGGAACAAGTTCGTCAAATCGTGTACATCTTGATCCCTTTGATGCCACAACATGGTCCATTTGATGTACTTGTCCTCATAGCTCCCAAAGAGGTAATATTGTTCCTTGATTCCATCTCGAAATTAATTCCAAGTGGGTGCGGCCGAGAACAGAGAGGGTTCCCTGTAGTCCTTTTTCTCACAATAGGTTTTACACCAGTATTTGACATGGGGGTGGCTTTGAGGAGTGAAAAAATAATATTTTCTCGGTCAGAGAAATCATGGACCAAGAAATACCCTTCCAGCAAACTCAACCATCTATCTACGATGTCTGCATCCATCTGGCCTTCAAATACAGGAATGCTAATGTTTACATGTACCTTGAAGGGAGTGGCACCTCCAAAGTGGCTACTAGATGCAGATGCACTGTAGGTGGGCATTCGTTGAAGGATCTGGGAAAATTTATCCATCATCACCTTCCCTTGATTCTTGAGGGCCTCCTCGAGCAATATTTTGATATGATATCCTTCTCCCTCTTATTTATTTTCTTCTGCCATGGGAGCTCTTCGGAGATATGATATGGCGACTAATCTAATAAGTTTTGATTCCTTGTACATATCTTATTCATTTTTTTGTTATGATTACATGAGTTAATAATTGTAACTATTTTATCTAGATTTATGCACGAATGCAACATAATACAAATATGTAGTGGAAATATAACTTCATTTCATTAATATCAAATGACTAAAATATGCTTACAGACGGAATGGAAATAAACTAGCTAGGGTTTTGGTAGCTTATCTCTGAGTAGATATGTGGTAGCTACAAGCCTTTGAACTATGTTACAATGAGGCTCGATGGCCTATTTATTATTGAGAAACAATGAAAAACCGTAAACATCCAAAATCCTAACCCTAAGAGATGAAACGCCAAACTTTGGGCCCCATCGATGTAAATTGGTACATCAATTTCTTGGGGTTGTAACTTTGGCATACTATCGTCATTTGATGCACATGATACATGATTATAAATATATTTCTGAGGAATACAAATGCTGACAATGAATATCGAGTCTCTGACTCATATTCATTGAACTTTTCATGCCCAAAAACAAGTCGTTTAGGGCCTTAAAATGGATCCAGAAGTTCAGGACCAAAAAAAATTCTAAAAATAGTAAACTATGTTACAATTAAGGAAACTGAAAAACTGAAATAAAAAATGGTGGGGCCCCAAGTGGAATAGGCAGTTAGCCACCAATGTCCACATAGATCACTCCTAGGAAATACAATGTTGTGAGTGGACAATTCGCTTTATGGGCATGCTTGTTTTGTCACTAGCTATCATAAACTTGGGGTTTGATTTCATAAATGTATCATTGAGGATGTTGTTGGGTTATCTAAAGTGAAATATAAGGATCAAGTAAATAAATAAAGTGGCGCACTAACATAGGATATACGTTGAAAAAAAACAACATGTTGGTTGCTAAACTAGTACATGAATAGGATACTAAATAACAATATTATGCATGGTTAGAAAATACTGCGGCTACAAGGGGTTGAATACCAAAACTTTATGCAAGAAAATATACATGTTTGATTGAAATAATATCGATGGTATGACCAGGAATAAATGATAATATGTTAATCAATTAAAAATTATGAAAAGGATAGGCATATAACATATTATAATTTGATGTGATCACAGATACCATTTGAATGTCGCAAGTACCATATGATGTCATATAATCTCACATAATTGATAAGGTTATAATCACAAGATAAATATTCATAATAGCTATATGATATTTTACCATAGTTGGGTTTTCCACTAGTGGGTGACCAGTTTGCAATGGGTTGTGATGGGTTATATCGGGCATATTACAGTTTGAATAACAAGTTGTCACAGGTGGGCAATGGGTATATTACAAATTGTAATAAAGTGTTACAAGTGGATTGGGTGGTTGCTATATTTATTACAGGTTTACGACAATATTTTCACATGTAGATAACAAGTATATTTACAAGTTGTGATAGAGCATTACAGATAGGATGATAAAAGGTTGATATCATAATTCCTTACATATTAAGTATAGGTAATCATATATTTTTTTATTGGTAGTTGACACAATCATTACAGGTTACAATCGAGGAATTGGCTAGAGAGAGTAAAATGGTATATAATAGGTTCTATGACATGTTGGTGTATGGCTTATCACAGGTGATTACATACTGATTACCACAAGTTGGTCACAAGTTGATGACATGTTAACATTAGGTTTTCACAAATTTTTTGCAGGTGGATGAAAAGGACATAACATGTTATAATATGTTTATAATATTTCATTTTACAAGTTTGTATACAGGTTGTAGTAGATCTACAATCAAACTTCTAGCTGGATTTGTATGCAAGATATGTTAAATCATTATAGGTGTGATGATAAGAGTAGCAAGCTACTATTTGCGAAAAAATATGTATGGAAATTATCGAACTAGCTGGTATGTGACAAGTTGCAATGATTGATGATAGATTTGGTGAAACTTTGGAATAAACTTGAATAAAGTTCAACCAAAATTTTAAGCTCTAGCTAATCACTACAATAAAGAAAATAGGCATTTTAGTAGGGATTTGGAGAGACAAATGTTGGAACTTGAGAAGAAACACTAAGAATTATAGAAAAGAGAAGCTCAAAATGATTTTGAAAATATAGAAGATGAAAAGACGAATTTTTATAGCAAGGAAGAAGGATTTCTAATAGCTAATACTAAAGCATGATGACTAGAAAAAATACAAACTTATGAAATTGCATGAGGAACAAAACATGTATTTTTCCATTCAAGTGCACCAACAAAAAAAAAATGCTGGCATACAGGCAAAGAAATTAAAATTAGGCATAAAATATTTAAAACATATATTGAGACATTATGAGAGAAAGCTATGGAAAAAATATAGAAAACATCAAGATGATAGAATTTTTAGAGAGTGAGATACAAGATAAGAATGGTGAAATAGAAATCCTATAGGACATGAACCAACAAGATAGAGAGAAATTGGAAATGCAACAAATAGTAGCAAAGGATAGATAGTTGTTGGAGAAAGTTATTTGTACGACCCGTACATGTGGTTAGGGAATATGAAAGCTATCTTTGACTTTGGATTTTCACATTATATCAAGTTCCATTATTTATGATTCATTTTTAGCTATGATTGTATAAATTTGATTGTTGATTGCCCTTACTGAAAAGAGAAAAATATTTCTATATATATGTCTATATATGTATTTATTTATGTGAGAAATGAATGAAGATGTCATTAATGGCATGGGTTCGATGTCTTATATGTGTAATGAGGTTGAGAATGTGGAGATGATATGCTCATCAACATCGAGATAAGATCTTTAGATCCTGCCAATGTGCAGATGGCATTAGGAAGTAGAACATTCCCTAGGATGAAGCAATACATGAAGACATGGAATTTCCACAATAGATACAACTTGTCGGAATAATATGCATTGAGGGCAGTGCATAAAATAAGAGGGGGAGGAATGTAATACCCCCACCGATTTATAATGTAGATATATGTACTTATTATCAGGATGGTGAGTTGGATGTATATTGTGGGCTTGTGTGCCTATATGTTTATAATATGTGGCCTTCATACCCATATATATATGTTATATATTGTGGGGAAAACTTTCCTGAGCATATTTTTTATTGTTGGTTAAGTGGCCAAAGGATCCAAATTGTAAATATGATATAATTTGTAAATATTTTAATGATAACAAAAAGACTGGCCACGAAGCCACTCCACGGTAAGAGTATGAGGGTTGGTGCAACTATTGTGACTAGAAACAAATTGTTGGTGACAAATGCCATTAGAAAAGGCACCTAGGGCCCATGTGGCTTCAATAGCACCACATGGAATAAATATCCATGCAGTGGGAAAAGTATATATATCTATCTATGTGTGTGTGTGTACTTTCCACTATCATTATTATTCAATATAATTTTGATAATGATCATCACTCTAAGGAGGATGATGGTTTTGGACTTTAGTCCAAATAAACTAGCTGGTAAGCCCTAAGGTAGGGTTCTGGACTAGCTCAGAGTTGTGTCGGTTTGATGGCCTGGAGGGTTCTTGGAGCCCTAGAGTGGCATGGTTTCAGATTGACACCTTTGAAGTTCGCCCAGAGGGTTTTCGGAGTCATGGAAAATGGTATAGATCATTTTTTCACTATGTTCAAAATTTCAAAAATAAAACGAAAAATCATATATGCGATAGAAAAAAACAAAAATTATAAAACAAAGTAAAAATAAAAAGAGGGAAAAGAATTGAAATAATTTTTGTGGTGATTTATTTTAATAAAATAATGTGGTATCGAGAATAGTGCAGGATCAAAAGTAAGGTTTATAATGATTGGTGGGCCCTAATGGAGAAATAATATGAAAGGTTGTGCATTTTTGGAGTGTGATGTCATTCGAGGCATCGTGACACCTCCATGGGAGAAACCAGACACCACGAATCTCATGTCACTTATGGGGAGGCCCGAGGGATGCCCCCATAAGAGGTCTTGTGGTTAAACTACCATCGACTGATCAACGGTCGAGATCACACCTTACATCACTCAATGATGGAACCACATACCAAAACTTGTGGCCCTTGAGTGGTAAGGGGTATTCACCATGACTGCGACAAGAAAGCATGATTACAAGCAAGAGGGATATCATTTTCCATTCCAGTCCTCCACCTCATCCCACACCTCATCCCAAAACTATAAGTCATCATTCCATGTCATCATACCACATCATTATTATGTCATCATGTCATACATTTTTCAGCTCTCATTAAATTCCACTGTCCCCTAATTTATTTATAAAACCTAGCTTTTCGCCAAGTCATTTTATCTTGTAATTATTCTAGAGAGTAACACTGTCAACCTACACCTACTAGTTTGCCAATTCAAAATCCAATATCAACTAAAAGTCCTCAAGTATTTATCCACCGCACAATGTTTTTCAATTATTCCAAAATGTCAAAGAAAGCCTCCATGGTGGGTTTTGCAACTCACATTCCACTCATGGACACAAAGATATATATATATATATATATATATATATATATATATATATATATATATATAGATATATGACCCTTTGTGCACATTGAATCTTATGGAATTGCGTCAAAATGTCCTAGGTGGCCAATTAGAGTCACAAGTGTATTCTGGAGTCATTAAATCCGGGTTATTGTCTGTAATTTTTCTCCAAACACACTCTTTCCCTGAATTCATTACCTTGTTAACCTATTAACTCTATCCTAAAAAAATATTTGTAATGAATTCACTAGGAGAAAAAATCTTTCAACTTTCTACATTGTTCATTCAGCAAGCCCTAGATTTTCCACACTCTAACAAATACACCTCATTTTCTGAAGAAACCCTTAGATTATTTTTGAGAGCGTATCTGTAGAGGATTATGCCACATTTCTTTCCAAACTATGCCACCTGGAAAAACGTTTTCTCTAGGGTTACAACAAAGAACATGAATATTGGGTTGGCACCTTGCACATGGATATATGGTTATTTTCGGTTACTGTTTCCCGTGGATTTGTAAGGTCGGCTCAGGAGTGACCCGAGGTCGAAATTTATGAACCATGCAGTTTATGGGAGGGTGGAATGTGGAGAGCCTATATCCAATCAGTAATTATGCAGATAAGTATCCATGTGCTTTACTTTTCTAAAGTATGAATGATATGAAGAAACCATAATTTTTGGGGTTGTGTGTTTAAATGTTTGTAATTAATTGGTAATTTGTTTACATTCCAATTTTGATATTTACATGCAGTTTCATTGTACACCCTAGTTTTGGACTTTGAGCACTTGTGTGCATTTAGTGGTTTGCATATATATATATTTATATATGCTTATGTTCTTCTGTTGATAAAATTATAATTTCAGTTAATGACATAGGTTTATTGATACTTTCATAGATATTCATAACTTCCATTCAACAGATTATGTGGGAATTATTCTATTATGCATAATTTTTCTATAATGAATTCAAAACCTAAGTTTGTGTAATAAGAGTGGTACAATGGTGTAAAAATTGTTTACTAATTATGTGCTCTTCTAATAAATATAAAGTTTGGGTTTCAGGTTGAAAACCGAGGTTATAATTATAGTGGGAATTTACGGAATTACTAGTGGAGTCTAGCATTAAGCTGCAGTTTAATATATAATAATTATGTATTAGAGTTTCTAACTTAGGGTGAGATTCGTATAAAATCTCTAGTGGATAATTGCGGTGATCCAAGGTTTAATTATAGAAAAATATAAATTATAAATTACAAGCTTCTATAGAAATTTTGGTAAATTGATGAAATTTGTTATGGATTGTGCAATTTCTTGTGGCTGGAGGCTGAGGACATTAAAAAAATATAGTAGCTAAGTACTTTTTTCGATTGTGTTGGTTGTAATTTTTTTTCATCTTTTTCAATTTCACATATTCTTCCTCATCCCTTTGTGTATATTTCTCCATTTCCTCTTCATCATTATTTTCCAAGGTGAATGATTTTATTCCTTGACATATATATTATTTTATCCACTTTTTTATAGCTATAACATAGTTTTTTTTCTCTTGTGTCCTCCATTTTCCTTTGTGATATTTGAGTTTGTTGAGGTAGGATTGTCGTATGAACCCAAAAATAATTCCTAGTTCTTGCATATGTCTGAATGGAATACTTGTCAATAGCCATGTTCTTAGCTTGAATATGATGTGAAAATTTCATAGGTTCCATAATAATTTTAGGATGTTTTATGAAAATATCATGTTTAATGTATTATTTTAATTCACCGAAGTAAGCTTCCAAGTTTCATCGCTTGTATTGTGCGCATGGAAAATTTTAGGGGCTAATATTCGCAGGTGGGCTAATTTTCCATGGTTTTTCCAAAAAAAAGATTCGCCAATTTCCATTTTTCTATAAAAATGATTTGCCCAAATTTTACAATATAAAATTATTTTACATTAAAAATCGCCCACATTATATAGAAAAAAATATATAATATCATTATAAATTTGAATAGTTTTACAAATACATCAATAAAAATTTTATATTTTTCATATTAGGGACTTGTGAGATTCGCCAATTTTTTAGACTTCAAGATAATTTTGCATACTTAAAATTATCCCTGATTGTGCGCCCTTGTGTCCAATACTTGAAATTGAGTTATGGTCTTGAGTATCGCCTAAGTTCTTAATTCTTGTCAATTGACTAAAGTATTCTTGTATGCAAACTTTCCATATTTTCTTCTAATATCTTATAAATAAAATCCAAGTATAATGATAATAAAGGGATCTTCTTTTATTTACCCATTAATTCCATTTATAGAGTTCCATATCAAAGTAAACTTTTTATAAATAAATCCTTTGTTTATCATCCATAATATTATGCAACTCAAATTAAGTAGAGAATTTTTAGATAAGAGAATCAACTTTCTCATGGAAGGAGCTCCAGAAACCCTTCGGAAACTAGGGTTTCTCCCTAGCCATTATATATTTTCTCTATTTGAATGGATCTTCGGCATATCATTCAATGGTGAATCCTTATGATTTGGTGAATAATTTTTTTCCTATTGCAGGTACAGTTGCCACTCAAGCTAGCTCTTCTTAATTTTCATACAACTATATGTTGAAATTTGGTTTCTTTCTTCTTGTGGTGCAAGAAATTTCTTACCTCAATGTTCCTATGGATAAGGAATATTTTTTTTGTGAAAAATAATTTCCCGAGAAAGGTTTGGTTTGCAGGTTTAATGGGTACTATTCAAGGCTTTCCAATCTACATAAATCAGTATATGAGACATGGAAGTCCCTTTTGATAGACGAGATGAATATTTACCCTATGACACAAGGTTTATTCACTGTGGTTTTTTCTAATATTCAGGACAAGAAGGCCATGTGTGAAGTTTGGTTGTGGTTTTGGGGGAGTTTTGGCCTCTTCATGTAGCCATGGACTCCCACTTTTGAACCAGTAATACCATCAATATCCACAACCCCATTTTAGGTAAGGATTTTTAACCTTCCCTTGCATTCCTAGAATCACACATCACTTTCCTCCATTGGGAATGCATTGGTAAACTTCTATCATAGTTTTCTTGAATTAGAATAATTTTACAAGACTAATTATGCTCAGATTTGTGTGGAGATGGACTTCAACAAGGGTTTTCCCACGAATATTAATTTGATGGCTCCAAACTATGTTTGGATCCAAAATCTCGAATATGAGAATATTTCATTTTGGTGTAGAGAATTCTATGAAATGGGGCATGTAATCAAGAAATGTCCAAAGAATTCTCATAATAACAAAGAGTGGAAAAATCCCCAAAGGCCCAAATGGTGGGAAGAAGCACAAGGTGATAACTATATGGTATTAAAAGAGGAATTTCTTCAAGACAAGAAAGAACTAGAAGATAGTAAGGAAGTAAATTCAGTCAAAGAAATCACATATCTGGCAAGAAAATCTAAGCAAGAAAAATCTCTTGCCAATGTGGATCCTTTAGTCGCTAGTAAGGATTCATTCTCTTGTCTAGGAAGGAGGTACATAGGTGGAGGGATGGGTTTATTGTTAGTAGCTCTAGAGATCATAATTAGAGGAAGCTGTTGGGGATATATTAGGAGGTTCAGAGTGTTCCTAAGATATTTTCTAGCTCATAGAAATAAGTCTCGACATGGGATATGAGTTAGTCACATTTTAAAAATTGCTGGTAATGTCACATGAACACTTGGAGAGACTCGAAGGAATGTGCATTCCCACTTGGATAAAGGGAAGGAACACAATTTCAAGTTAATGGTGGTTCATACCATATGTTTGTGTCAACTTGGAGATAGAAACTAAAAACACTCCTAGATACATTTCGCTCATAGGGAAATAATTGACTCCTATGTTTACTAATATATGAGGCACTATTGAAGGAAATATTGGGCTAGAATGTTCAAGTCCATTCCCTAAACAATATCTTCTTTTTTTCTTTTAAAAATATAAGTCTCCAAAACAATGAAATATATATACAATAACACACTAAACCTACCGATAATAACACCAATTGGAAGATAAACTTAACCCTTAGCTGGGAGGTGCTCTCCCTAAAATGTCCCATTAATAATCCTTCATGAAATTGGGGTTGAGAGGATCTAGTAAAAATACCCAGGGGAAAATAAGAAAATCCAAAGTCAGCTAGGATGAAGAGTGAGAAGAATTTAACTAAATAATTGAAGGAATTCAACCAAAAAGAAGTGTACAATTATGAGGGTAAGTAATCGCGATGAGGTTGAGGTTGATAATGAAGACTATAAGTGTAGGTGGTTTAGTTTCTCAATTATTGAAGTTCAGATCCAATCTTTGCACAAATATGATAAAATTTTGGCAAGATTTGAGAGACTAAAATACTTTTTTTTTAACCTAAACAAAATTTAAAAGAGGTTGATTATAAGAAAAATAAAGTACAAGGTGTAAAAGGCATGAAGACATTCCCTTTAGAAAATGTTGGAGTTACCAACTCCTCATTTATGGATCACAGTCAAGAATTTTCTATCCTTAGTATATTCAAGAGTTTACCGATTGAAAATGGTTGTATGATCCACCTAGCCACAAGATATGTGAATTTATCTACTTATATGGCCTACATATAATGTCTTAGAGGGAAACATGGAGAGCATAAGATAAATTTTAGTCTTTTAAACATTCATGTGTATTAAGAATCTCAAGTAGTCATGTTTAACTAACATAAGTAGAACAAATAAAGAACAAACACAGGGTTTGATCTATGGGAAGGAGATAATTCGTTTACAAGAAATCTACCATGGAATAAACAAGCCCAAAGAATGACCCAAGAAGGTAAAAAATTGATCCAGGTGGATATTGGTGTCCACCCACATATTCCACTTGGGGCCCCACCATTGTCTCTTTTAGGTTTTCAGTTTCTTTAATTATAGCACAATTTACTATTTTTAGTAGTTTTTTCGGGTCCTCAACTTCCGGAGCCATTTTGAGGCACTAAATGACATTTTTTGGAAAACCCGGGAGCAGCATGGGTCCATAAACTAATATTTCTCACTAAAAATTTGTAGTCCTCAGATAGATCCTTCTAACAAGGTATGGTGTGGGTCAAACAAAGATCGTATGCCAAATTTACGTCCCCAAGAAGTTGATGTACCTATTTACCCAAACAGGGCCCATAATTTTGGCGCTTCATCTCCTAGGGTTAGGCTTTTGGATGTTTAGGGTTTTCCATTGTTTCTCGATAATAAATAGGCCCTCGAGCTTCATTGTAACATGGTTCAGAGGCTTGTAGCCACCACATCTCTTCTCAGAGATAATCTACCAATGCCCTAGCTAGTTTATTTCCCATTATGTTTGTAAGAAAATTTTAATTCTTTGATATTAATGAAATGAAGTGTAATTTCCTTTTAGATCTTTGTATTTATGGTTATATGTGTATTCTATTGAGTTCCTGCATAAATCTAGATTAGTGGTATCAGAGTGGTCTACTTTTTCTGGATCCTTCTTTAGATGTCCCCGATGAGGTCAGGGTATAGGGAGTTTGGGCTCAATCTGGCTTAAACTTTGCAATATCAGCCTCGGAAACCCGGACGACTGCCCATGGGGGATGAAAAGAAAGATGAGGGAGCATGATATCCTATCAAAATATTGCTCAAGGAAGCCCTCGAAAAACAAAGGAACGCAATGATGGAAAAATTTACCCAGATCCTTCAACGACTACCCACCGAAGGTGCATCTGCATCCAGCAGCCACTCTGGAGGCACGACTCTTTTTAAGGTACAACTTAACTTTGACATTCCTGTATTCGAGGGCCAAATATATGAAAATGCAATAGATATATGGTTGAATATATTATAACTATATTTCTCAGTCCATGACTTTTCCAACCGGTTGAAGATTATTTTTGCACTCCTCAACGCTACCCCGCATGTCAAGGACCGGTGGGAAACCTATTGTGAGAAAAAGGCTGAGATGGAACCCTCTCTAGTCTCATCTATGCCCACTTGGAATTCTTTGTAAGATGCCATCAAGGAACAATATTATCCCATGTGGAGCTATGAGGATAAGTACATATAATGGACCACATTGTGGCAATAAAGGGATAAATATACGCATGAGCTGACGAATCTGTTCCATACCCTGTGCATAAAGTTGGGTATCAAAGATTTAGAGAAACATTTGGTGCTAAAGTATCAAAATTTTCTGCACATATACATTCAGGAGGAAATGGAGTTCCTCGAAATCTCCTTGCTTGGTACGACATACCGGTATGCTGCCAAGATTGAGCTTAAATTCAAACAAACAAAGTGAGACTTTGGATCTACGAATCCAAAGTAAGTTAAAGGTGCCCCCAAACTGTAGAAAAAAGGACAAAGCCAAGGAATGGTAGTCCAAGACAACCTGCCAAAGCCACAAGAAAAGATAAATAGCGCGAAGCCAAAGAAGGACACAGGAAATTGGTGTGAGTTCCATAAGAGCTCCACTCACAACACAAGTGAGTGTCGGGCCAAGCAAGCATTGGTGGCCAAGATGAGGGCTTTTTGAATTAAATGCATGCTCTGACTCTGAATCAAAACTTGAAAACGGGAATGACAAAGGGAAGCAGATTATTGAGGCGGAGCCCAACGCCGTTGTTGCCATTGCGAAGATCCAGATGGAGGAACCGAAAGATCCAGAGGAGGAGCATCTCTTCCACTCTGAGATGTGGGTAAAGGGTTCCCCACTATAGTTCATTGTAGACAATGGGAGCCAAAAGAACCTCATTTTAGAAGAGGTCGTGAAGTGGTTAGGCTTGCTGAACCTAGCACACCCACAACCATACACCATCAGGTTGCTTCACCAAGGACAGGACCTCCGCGTCAGCCAGCACTACCACCTTCCCTATAACAACAAGCGCTTCAGAGATGAGGTATTATGTGGCATTACTCCTCTTGATGTTTTTGATGTATTATTAGGCCAAACATACTTGTGGAAGCAACATGTTTTGTATGAGTCCTGACCTCGCATTGTTATTTTTAATTTCGGCAATAAGTTGTACAAGGTACCAGAGGTACCACTGCCCGTCTTTGTCTCTCTGGTTACTACAAAACAATTTAGTAAGCTCATTTCCATAACCAAGAAATTTGTTTTCCTGATGATCCACCCCTAGGGAGAGAAGAATATTGTGGCCACGACCTTTAGACAGGGCTCCTCCGCATGACAACAAAAAATGGACAAGGTCGTGGAGGAGTATGGGGACATCTTCACCTCACCCACAAGGGTGCCTCTTCACTCTCAGGTCAAGCACCTCATTGATCCAACCCCAGGTGCATCGCTACCCAATGGACCGATCTATCGACACTCTGTTCTGGAGAGTGATGAAATCAAGAGGCAGATTCAAGAGTTGTTGCAGAAAGGTCACATCTGGACAAGTTCATCGCCTTATGGGAGCCCGATCATGTTGGTACAAAATAAGGATGGGACTTGGAGACTTTTTATTGACTATCGGGCACTGAACAAGATCACTTTCTGGAATAGGTACGCGATCCCATGAATTGATGACCTTTTGGACCAACTCAAAGGGGAAAAATATTTCAGCAAGATCGGCTTGAAGTCTAGGTATCACCAAGTACCAATCAAACCCTTCGATTTGTGGAAGACTTCCTTCAAAGCCAAGGAGGGCCTTTTCGAATGGCTAGTCATGCCTTTTTAGTTGACGAATGCTCCCGCAACCTTCATGACGTTCATAGATGACATCTTGCGGCCATTCACAAACTCATTTGTAGTGGTGTACTTGGATTCCATTCTTATCTTCAACCAGACTTGGTAAGAGCGCCTCGACCACATCTAAAAAGTCCTCCAAACACTACGGCAACACAACTTGTGTGCCAATTTGGAGAAGTGCACTTTTGGCATGACCCAGTTTCAGTATCTGGGATAAATTATTGATGAAAGGGGAGTGCATGTGGATCCAACCAAGATCCAAGTCATTTGAGATTGGCCAGCCCCAACCACTCTAACAGAGCTTCGTAGCTTTATGGGTCTTTCTAATTTCTACCACTGGTTCTTGTTGGGATTCTCTCATATCACTTGGCCTTTGAGTCAAGTCACCATGGGAGGAGCGAAAGAAAAATTATTTTGATCAGAATATCAACATAAGGCATTCATAGAATTGAAACATCTCATTTGTTTTGCCCCAGTTCTCACACTACCATAATTGCAACAACCATTTGAGATTGAGACAGATGCCTCTGGATATGCTATTGGGGAAGTTCTTACTTAACATGGGCATCCAATGGCATATAACAGTGAGACATTGTTCGACACAGTCCGCAAGTATCCCACTTATGACAAATAAATGTATTCCATTGTGCAGGCTTGTCGAAAATGGAAGCATTACATTTTGGGGAAGGAAACATTCATCCTCACAGACAACCAACTCCTGTAGTTCATACAGACATAAGGGAAGTTGCAGAATGATCGCCATAAAAAGTGGTACATATATCTGCAACAGTTACATTTTAACATCAAGTACAAGAAGAGTAGCACCAATAATGTTGCAGATTTCCTCAACCGACCACCGATCATGGCGCTAACCACCATTCTCAACTATTATGGGCACAAGACTTATGATTGGCCGCTTATCTACAAGAGCGATCTAGAATTCGGCCACACATACAAGACACTCTTGGAGGGTACACAAGTTCCAAATTTTCACCTCCAAGATGCAATGTTATGTCACCCGGGACACCTTTGTGTTCCTTCAAGCGAGCATGCCAAGATGATTTGGGAAGCACACTACAGTCGAGCCGCTGGGCATTTTGGGGTCAAGAAAACAGTGGTAGTATTGCAGAAGTATTTCTATTGGTTGAACCTTCGACATGATTTCGGGAAGTACATCAGATCCTACACTTCTTGCGCTATTGCCTATTTAGTTTTTTAGTTTCCTCAATTATAGCACAATTTACTATTTTTAGTAGTTTTTCAGGTCCTGAACTTCTAGACCCATTTTGAGGCCCTAAACGACGTTTTTTGGAAAAAATGGGAGCTACATGGGTCCATCCACTAATATTACTCACTCAAAAGTATTAGTCCTCGGATAGATAATTTCTAACGAGGTATGGTGCACGTTAAACAAAGATCATATGCCAAAGTTACATCCCAGGAAGTTGATGTACCAATTTACCCAAACAGGGCCCATAGTTTTGGCGCTTCATCTTCTAAGGTTAAATTTTTGGATGTTTAGAGTTTTCCATTGTTTCTCAATAATAAATAGGACCTCGAGCCTCATTGTAACACTGTTCAGAGGCCTGTAGCCACCACATCTCTTCTCAGAGATAAGCTACCAATGCCCTTGCTAGTTTATTTCCATTCTGTCTGTAAGCAAATTTCAGTTCTTTGATATTAATGAAATGAAGTGTTATTTGCATTGTGTCTTTGTATTTATTGTTATATGTGTATTCTGTTGCGTTCCTGCATAAATCCTAATCACAAATGCAACCTTGTTCAAGTATCAGACATCAATTGAGGTAAACATATTCATATATCTAGAATTAGAAAGGGAGATAACCAATCAGAAAATATCAATTCTAATAATCTTTCTTGAGATGATGGGAGGCCTCATGATCATATTCAAGATTTGTTTTCGAAATTACGAAATCTATAAAATACATAATTACGTTAATAGAATTTGAATATATTTCACATATACATATTATTTATTTGATTTGATATATATATATAATGTAAGTTAAGATGACATATGTTATAAACATCAATTATTAATATTCATTATGAACATATTCCTTTTCCAATGGAATCTATGAAAAACAAATATTTTTATATATTTTTCTATGCTCTAGAGTGCTTTAGTGCATTACAGGATATTTCTATAAACATTTAATATTATTTAATATTTTCAAATAATATAGTGTGAATTGACTCTGTATTTCTATACACAACCTTAAATTTTAAAGGACATTCGATATATAAATCATAGTTATTATTTATAGTGACATATTATGAATGGAACTTTGTGTAAAATCGTTATGGATACGTAGGGAGTGCTTTATTGGAAACCATATTCCATAGTCTCTTTAATTTAAGCTGTGTGATTTTAATGTAATGAATTATAATATTATGTCTGTGGTTTTGAAAGTTATGACAGGGTAGTTATTATTTGTTTATAGTTTTTATTTATTTGGTCCAATTTAAAATTCGATTACTCTTTCATGAAATCTTCATTGTTTAGGAATTTATTTAATCGGATATTCAATAAGAATCAATTGAATAAGTTTTTTAATAATACACAAAGTAATATATAAATATGAAGAATGGTAAATATTGTATTTATATTGTGTTTTAAATGAGTGAAAAAATACTGGATGTTATGCCCCATTAATAAATGTAACATATGTGCACATCACATTATTTTTTAAATGAGTGAAAAAATACTGGATGTTATGCCCCATTCATAAATGTAACGTGCACATTACATATTATGCATGCTTGGATTTTACTCTTTTTTCTACAAGATGTCAACATATTTGTTAATACAAAAATACCTCTTTTCATTGTCAAATTTGAAGAGATTGGGCTATAATGGTTCATGACATACTGAAGGTGGCTACATTACCCAATCCATTACATTATTGAAACACATTCCCTTGGATATTTTTTAGAAAGGGACTATTATCTATGAATAATAAGAGGACATCCACTTGTAATATAAGAATATATTCAACAAATTAATAATTAGATTCTACAAACATTTTATTTCATACCATAAGTCTTATAAGAATACACTAGATTTCTTGGACACATTTCACAAGACATCTTTCTCCAGCATACAATAAGCTAAATGATATTATCAATAGTACCTTGATTTAGTACAAGAGCACTTGGAAATTATGAGATTGATCTAAATATAATTGGGGAAATTTTAAATTTTTTGAAAGCCTCTACTTAAGATCTCTAGAAACAAACAAATTATTAACAAATTTATATTGAAATTCTTGTAGCTATCAACATACATAATTCTCATGTTAAGCATAACCAACATGTTCTTATGTTCTTAAAATACAATAGTGAAAATTTTGTGCTCCTTTGGGCTAATTTCAATGAAAATAACATATTATATTAAATATAATAGAGCCTCTATTACATTCCAATATTTGGAAGTCCTAGGAAAATAAACATTTGTAATCATAGTTGAGTCCTTTAAGTAAACTGAGCGATAAAATCCGTTGATTCAAAAATTCTAAATGAGCAAGATATTTCTATCGAGATAGACTAGTCCATGTTTCACATATATATTTGTGCACTAATGACTAATAGAAATTCAAATAGAAATTTTTAATTATATTTTACCTTTCTTTGAGAATTTGTTTACCTAAATTGAAACACTATATCATTCTATTGAATAAAAAAATGATATATGCGGGAAGTGACATTCAAATATTATACCGAAAAACAATATTATATACACTAAGACATTAATGTATATAGAGAATTGTTATTGATATATTTATGGAATCAATACAATCCATAAAATGGTCTTTGTGTGTTGTTGTGAGACAACCCCATTACCCAACACCTTACTCTGTCCCAAAAAATGAACATAATAACTCCCACAAAGCCAATCCCCATTCCAATCCCTAATGTTTTCAAAGATATTTTTTCATTTACATAGCTCAACCATCTTTTTAACATGATTTCCACAGCCATTGTATCTTTCCATTGTTGTATTTGACTTCGCATTTTTCTGCATGGTGGTAGAGGAAGCCCAAAAAAGCACTTATTATCCTGAAATGAAGCCATAGTAAAAGTGTAAAATTGTCTCCATGTTGCGATTTCCCACACGAGTTATTAGATGAAAGATTTAGAGAAGCTAACATTGAAAATTTAGAAATTTCTTCAGGAATTTCTCCATGTAAGTTATTTTTGGCCAAGTTCAACTCTTCTAGAGTAGATATGTCACCAAGACTTGTAGGTATTTTCATTTCCAATTGGTTCCAAGATAAATTCAACAATCGCAAGCTATTCATACTTGCTATGCTTATAGGGATGCTTCCAGTAAGATTATTCATAGACAAATCAAATACCCCTGATTTTGCTACACATATGGTATAATAAATTCAATCCCCTTTATGCCGACTTCATTTCATATTCATAATTGAACCCTTGTGAATACTTTTTTATTTCAAATCCTTCCAACCTATGAAGACCGTATGGTTTTTATCCACTAAATTTATTTTTGGATAAATCCAACAAAAACAACTCGTTGAGACTTGTAATTCACTAAGGAATATTACCCTGAATGTTATTATAACCAACATTTAAAACTCGCAAGGCACTGAAATTTGCGAGATATGGAGGAAGCTAACTTGTAAGCCTATTGTGTCTTAAATTTAGTACCAAACTTTTGGTGCAATTTTCCAATGATAAGGAAAAAGTACCAGAAAATTTGTTGGAATGAGCAAAGAAAATGGTTAAATAATTCCAACTGTAAATGCCTTATATAGAGATCGACCCCTTTAATTTCTTTCGTAACAAATCTAATAACTGAAGTGAAACTAAACCATTAATATTGTGAAGAATACTCCCAAAAAAAATATTATTATAAATGTAAAGTATATGGAGGGGTTTTTAATCGACCTAAGCTATATGGAATTCGACCAGTTAATTTTTTTTTAATCCAAAGATAAATTTTCCAATGATTGAAGGTCAATGGCAACGATTCTTGTTGTGTTTGGTCTACAACCAATGCAAAACCAGTTGGAGCATATATTGTTGGAGTTATGGTGTGTCTAGTTGGAGAGCTTTCCAAATGGATCAAATGTGATGCAGCATTTAAATGACAAGAGAGCAACAACATCCCTTTGCTCGTGGGATAATAACATGAATTCATCTTACTCCACAATAGGAATGCCTAACATGAGATATTGTTGCTACGGTTGGAGTCTCAACCACAAGTGACATGAGATATTATCCATATTAGCTCACATATGAATATTAATGGTCATTCAGTTATTTTATATCGATGAATTTTCAATATATATATATATATACACGGATATGATAATTGGCTCGTTAGATACTTCGCAATGGAAATAAAGAAAAGGAGTCTACTAAATTTTGTATATTAGTTTTTATATTTTTTAAAATTTATGTTAAATAGTGAAATTAATAATATATTAATTATTAATAATTAAAAATGAATATATAAATTTTAAAATGTTTATTTAATAATGGCGATGATAATTATATTTGTTAAGAGATATAAAAGAGATTGTGATTTTATATGCATTATTATAAAATGTCAAATTTTATTGAACCCAATATCAAAGAGATGATTTTAATATTTAAAGTCATAATAAGTTATAGAGAACAATATTTATTTTCTTTTATCTTTATTTTTATTTTTAAATTATGACAATTTATGAGAGGTAGTAATTTATTTTTGTATATATCTAAATATTTAATAAAATATTCATTAAAGGAGTAATGATGAAGATGTGAGAGGAAACATTGAGTGGAAGAAAGCATGGTAGATGTTTGCATATATTTGGAAGCATAGATTACCATAGTAGATGTTTGTATATATTTGGAAGAATATTCTATGTTGACATATTTAAATAGAAGATATACATATGATATATTGTGCAAATGTTTTATTCTAGGCGATGAAAAAAATTTGGACTCTTAGCCTATGCTTCTAATCCTATACATCGAGCATATATGATTGAAACCATTTGAAGGAAATCCTATAAATATGAAACATGAAATAGGTTATGCTCCCCTATACTATGTGTAATACATTACAACATAGGAAATGCATTGTAGAACGACTCTAATTCAACCCGAGAATCTCACAACGTCCCTCTACAAGTGCATTATATTATCATTAGTACCCATAGATTGTACCCTCATGGTCAATCTATGTCATCTATACCCATGGAAAATACCCCCATGGTCAATCCCTCAATGTTGTGAGTAAACTGATGTAGCTCATCATGCTCCTCCTCCTATGGGTCCTCCTCTGAAGCCTTTCTTGCATATGATCCCTGATGATGAAATGGTGAGCTACACGTGGGGTTGAGAAGAAGCCACATATATTTCAATCAAACTTATATAATGTTAGTGAAATTATATCACCAAAAAATCATTTTAATAATAATAATAAAAAAATGTAAAACTTGAAAAACACCAAAACCATTTACTTACCCATATCCTCCCGCGGGGTATTTGGTGGAAGTGTTAAATCTGTATCATTGTGAAAACATAAACTTACATAGATGTAGTCGTCAATGACCATGTATTGCTTCGAACTAGTGAAAGAACTCTTCATTGAACTAGTGCATGCATGTGCCTCCTCCCAACCTTGCCGTTAGGTTAGTCCATCAAGTCATACATGACTCTTATGGGTCTAAATATGGCATGGACACATGTGGTCACATCAAGCAAACTCTCTCCAAGAAGAATGAAACCATAATGTTTCCACATCTAGATTGTTTCTATATAGGGTCCTACATTTAGTTAACTTCTCTTTAAGATATGTTGGCAAGTTTGAAATCCAATTAGATACAGTTGGCTCCATACATCTCATAGCTATGTCCACTTTTGCCTTAGAAGCCATGTGGGGACCTATCAAACTTGTTACTCAAGCTATCATGAAGAGAATGGTATGAAGTGTTATATATGTTACTTACTTGATGGGGATCTTTCTACGTAATTTTTGAGCTTGTGACTGATAGTGTCTCACTATGTAGTCATAAAAATTTTATTCACCTAGATGCATTCTCTTGAGATTAGTACTAGGGATCCTCATCTCAACAACCTAATGAGTAAGTATATATCCTCAATATCTGGAGTCAATGTTCAATCCTACATGGTAAACCATTAGTTCACAAGATCCCACATCATAATGAGCAACCAAAGTAGGGTTATTTGTTCCTTCATGATCTCTGTAAGAAAAAAATTAAGGAGGGAACATGCACATAGTGAATTAAGGGTTGACTAACAGTGGAGGGCTATCATGCAACACTCCTTGTGTTTTCTCTCTCTCCATTTAATCTTTGTCATTTCCAACCTACAAAACATGAAGATAAACAACAACAAAAAACACTACACATACAAAAACTATAGAAATTTAAGGTATTTTAACGTAATTATAAAACAAAACCTTATCATTTTGTTATAGGATTTCCAGAGTGATTATCACTTTAATATTGACTAGATAGAGCGATGATAGTGTCTATATCACTCTATAGAGCTAAGGAAGGAGAAATTAAGGATTAAATTCACTATGAGGGTCATTCAAGTCTCATTTCTTAGAGAAAATACACATTAAATAGATGAAATGAAAGAGGAAGAGAAGATATTTAACCTAGAAGTGAGAAAGTGAAAAATCATGGCCTAGATCTCCTAGCACTTGTGTTAGAAATTTGCATGAAAAGAGGGGTTTCTCCAACTTTTGTTAAATTCTCCACAAGTGCATGTAAATACGACCCATTTTTACCTTCGTTAATCCTTCTTTATCATGTGTATGAAGGTAAAAAAAGTGTTTATCCATTAAGGTCAAATTTTCATACTCACTAATATTATTTTTGATATTTTAATGCCCTATCTTTATGTATCTCAATGGTCTCTAATGTATTTTGTAGAACTAGTTGATTTGTAGAACAAGGATATCTTTTAAAACCTTTGATGTGAAGAAATATCCACTAGATCTTAGGTTCCTATTTATGATCTCTGCATATAATTATAGGTTTTTACCTCCTTTTCTTGTTTATTATTGATGATTTGTGTTTTCATCATTGTTCCTTAGGTTTGATCATGCTAAGTTGTGACATTATCCTTTCTTTATTTTCTTGTCATAACTTTTGTGGTAGAGCCTACCCTTCATCAGTGCTTTAGAATATCACTTTCTTTCCATTTTTGTGTCCATCTTATGATAGACCCACCATGAGATGAAATCGAGCCTCTTTACTCTCTCTTTTTCTAGATTTTGGTTATATCTCGACGAAGATCTATTGAAAATGCGGCAAGAAAATATTAGTTTGACTTTGCCTTGGCCAAATGAGAGAAAAATCAAATTTATATTTTAGCAGAAGACTTTGAGGTAGTAAAGTGAGGTGATATGGCACTTTTCACTCAACTAATTTAGTTAATTCAATTTGGGGAAGCTTCAGTTTAGTTTAGTATGTTTGATTGCTAATTTTTAGCAATCTATTTCACTTAAATTGAGTTATCCTTGATTTAACTAGTTCTAATTATCAGGAGAACTGGTGGAAGTCAAGTTGTGGAAGTGGAACTTCAACCACACTCAGTGATCAACCAGTTAATTAATCAATTAGCTGAAAATAATTTTTTCATGCAAAGAATTTGAGTTACCTAATTGATATGGAGATTTCAAGGAAATGTACTATTAGTTCTAGCATATTCTAATGTGTATAGGTGGTGCATTCAGTCAGAGGAATGACCTAAGGTAATTACACAATTATATGGTGTGAAATTCCTAAAAAATATGGGCAATTTCAAAACGGAACTATTCAAGTAAATAGGAGCTTGGAGGGCTTGAAAATTGTCTAAGTGTTGGCCAGAGGCAATCAGTCAGACATAGGGATGAAATATACACTTTTAGGGTGTGATAAGGCTTGAGAAATCATATGTATTTCTTCTCTATTATCTGGTTAATGAAATATATATAGTAAGGGGATTTGAGAAGTTTATTTCCCCTAGATAATCTATGTGCATGTGTGATGTTTCCTTTTTCATGTCTATGATTCTTGTTCTAGATGATACATTTACTTCTGTGGATCAATAGAGTAGATTCAAGTATTTTCATTTAGTAAATTTCATGAGAAATATTGAATCTACACATTAAATTTCTACATGTTATCAAAGATGGAATAGAGCAGATATTTCAAATTAGTCATTGTAGGAAGTTCGAATTTGAAGATCAGTGTTAATGTTTTCTTCAGGACTGAGAAGATGGATTTCAATGGACTAAGACTCGAGTATGCACTTCAGGGAAGATAAAATTATGTTGTATGTAAGGACTTCATGGAGGTAGTACTAGAGGATAATGGGTTGAAGGAATTCATCGATAATATTCTAGAACTAGCAGCTTGTGATGCAAAGGATCTGGACGAATGGAAGAAGTGTGTTGTGAAGTCGAGTAGGATCATATATTATGGAGTATTGTTAGGAAAAATACTGAGAGGAGGCGGGGTGGGGAATCAATATTTTAAACACTTCAATTTTATTTTCTTATTCCAAATTCTATACAATATTTTAATTTAGTGAACCCGCATATATACACAACTATAAGGAAGGAAACTTGCATATGTCTAATGAACTAACTTTACATATAATTCATCATCTATTTTTATTTAACAAGTGCATGATTTCTTCATTAAGCAAGTATTAAGAAGAAACTATTAGAATTAAGGAGAATATAGATCATCAACACATATAAAACACATCAACACACATGAACAACATGATTTTTAGGTGGAAACCCAATGTGGGAAAGAAACATTATTGTTTTCATCTATGTCTTCTTGTTTTATTATAACGAAAATATTCTTACAATATTGTATTGGTGCATACTTATACCAGTACAAAGACACCTACTTGTAGAAGGTTACCATTAGAGAAATTTTGAGATATGAAATGGGCCACCTAAGAAAAATGTACAACCAAAATAAAATTGATAAGAGCCAATAGGATTCAAGATGATGATGCCAACCATGGGGATTGATTCACTATTTTTGGGGTAAAAAATTAAAACGATTAAAAAATAATAAAACTACTTTTTCAACTTTTATTTTCAACTTATCTCTCTAAGGTTTTACTCAAATTTAGAGTGGGAGTACTCGTTGATGAAAATTTTGAATCCTCATCAAAGGAGTACCCATGTTTCATACTTTCTATGGACCCTACTACACAAAAAAATGAGAAATACATGAAGAAACGTGATTTCAATCATTTTTTTCACGTATTTCTATTTTTTCATGTAGCGGGGTCTATAGAAAGTATGCAACATGGGTACTCCTTGGATGATGAATCAATTTTTTCATCCAATGAGTGTTGCCACTCAAAATTTGAGTAAACCCATAAGGAGATAACTTAAAAAAATAGTTTTTTTTTATTTTTTCTCTCCAACATTTGATGATGTAATCTAATATTATTTTATTATTTCTACTATTATTTTATAATTTCCTTAGAAGACTCATTTCAGATCTCAAAATTCACCTAATGAACATTCTCTCATTTTTCAGCTTCTACTAGAAGGGAGCTATAACCCCCTTTACTCAAAACTGTTGTCAACACTTTTTTGTGGATCACTTTTCAGAATGTTTCAAACTAGATCCATTCCCAAAAACCTTGAAATAAACTACTCAAAAACTGAATCATCAAATATTTTAATGTAACCAATGCAGGTAGACCAAATCAGATTAGTACACATCACACCAATGCATAGTCACTCATCAATATCAATTTTTTTTTTACCCAATATAAAAACCAACCACTACCACTACAAACCTTGTTCAAACATGCATCATATTGTATACGTGACTGTTCTTACTCATGAGTCATACCTGTGTATGTATGTGTTCCCCTGAAGAATACCTAAGTACAGATCTCAAAATATTGATACATAAATCTAAATCATTGTAACACTAAATGAATTACCCAATAAGATATTGAAGGAAACATAAATCATTGAACCAAATACAAAGTATCACATAGAAACATCATCACAAGTCAATACATTACTTAATAATAAATTTATCCCAAACAATATGGTTAAACATATATTATTATAAGAGAGACTTCATCATTAGACAACAACAAACATAACATAATAGATCAACCATTCTCATCATACCATACTATAGAACCCTAGTCGATATACACAACAACTATAAAACATTTCCATGTATTTACACACCTTTCACACTTGACACCGGTGTATATATATGTCCATATTGTAGAATTTATATGTGACTAATTAGAATAAGATCTGCATATATTCATGATATCTCGCTGGAAAATCAACGTACATATCTGAAATCATCGAGTCGTGCCTTTGCTGGAACCAAAAAATATACTTTGCAACCCTTATTGTCTCATACTCATGTCATAATATCTTTGATACCACAAATATGTCACAATTATATATTTTCAACAAGGAAATCAAATAAGTACATATGATACCATACTTCAAATATTTCGGGTTTGTCTTTCCCTTGCTCCTTGGTGCACACCATTTTTAGATCAAACCATTCATAGAAAACACAAAACTTTCACCCCTAGCACTTTTATCTCTATCTCCTTATATATATTAGGCCTTAGCCAGTACCTTATTAATGCCGATGGTATTATTTGATGAGATCAAATATTCTTTTTTTGTGCTCATTTCTGTGTGCCAATACCATGGTAAAGACTCCTGGTATTGAGAAAACCATGGTGCGTAAACTATACACTACTTTTCCTCACCATACCTACGTATAATTTCACAAAAATCTTCTTTATAATGTCTATATCTCTGAACTGGTATTCCTTTTTCCAATCTCTTTATCAAATATGTACTAGCCTGAATACTCATCATGCTACTATCATGTTGAAATGTTTCTAAATTAGGTCGAAATCAAGGAAAACACATTTTTCATAATGCAAAAAATCTTCCCCTTTGGACTTGATGGAAACCACTTTGGTGTTTGCTTACCACCACCTATAGATACCTGAAAACACATATGAGATATAATGACATTTGGCATAATTCCAATAGTATCCCCATTTGGACTTGATGGAAACCACTTTGGTGTTTGGTTACGACCAATTGTAGATACCTGAAAACATATCTGAAATACAATGTTCCAAACACCAAGCTTCTCTCCCCCTTTGGCATCAAGGGAAAAGGGCTAACCAATGTTGAATCTGTTGAAGACGAATATTGTAGAATTATCATGCTCCCCTTGAGCATATACAGGTTCTTATGAAATACATGACTCTATGACTAAGCCATATATGACCTTTCCTATCACCAAGGACTCATGATTACATTAAGCACCCAACACAGTGGGGTTACATATTATGAATTAATCATTACATCAATTTCCCAAAATAATGGGATTACATACATATTGACTTGACCCTAATAGGTAAAACATTACTAAGTATTACACTGATTACATCATGAGTCCTTACATGACCTTTACATCAAGAAATAAATATTTATAACCAATACAAAGGACCTCAATAGTGAGGTAGCAAGGTCATGATAGTCATCATCAATCATCATATACCATATAGGATCCTGTATCATGAGTATCATCATTATTCTTTATGTAACATTTTATTCCAAAAATTCTATAGTGTTTGACGGTTGCAAGCTTTGGCAAACCATATTTCATGAGGATTTTTCTCACTATTTACTGGAATATGATCTTTGTTGAGGATATTCACAGTTGTATGTGTCGCTTCTCCATAGAAGGTATGAGGTGCTTCAGACTCATCAAGCATGGAACATGACATTTGTTGAATTGTTTTGTGCATTCTTTCTACCACTCCATTTTGTTGAGGATTATTGGCTATATAAAATTTCCTCTTGATGCCATGTTTTTCACAAAAGTAAAAAATCTCATCTGATATAAATTCTCCTCCTTTATCAAATCTAAGACATTTTATTTTCAAATCTAACTCATTCTCTACTAGAGATTTCAAGTATGACATTAGTATAAATAACTTATTGCTCATAGTACTAGAGAAATCAGTATGAATAAGTTCAAGTGGCTTACTTGAAGTACCTTCTTTGGCATTAAACTGCACCCTAGTTTTCTTACCGAATTGACATGATTTTCATATGGTACTTTCTAGTAGAGATATTTTAGGCAAGTCGCGAACTGCTCCCATTCTGCTTGACTTATGTAATTGACTGAAGCTTCTAGATGTACGAATATTTTTTTCCAAATCTAGCTTTCTTCTGATTTTCTCAAGTAACACTATTCTAGACAACCTTCCAAGACATGGACATTACTTGGATTTATTTTTCCCTTTAATATGATCTTACCTGTATCGAGATTTCATAAAACACAATTCTTTGATCTGAAAATAACCTCATACCCTTGGTCACACATTTGACTAACACTCAACATGTTATGTTTTAATCCATCAACAAACAAAACTTTTTCATCTTTAAACTTATCCTTTAGAAAAAATGTTCATTTTCCTTCGATAGGAGCAAGTGAACTATTTCCAAAGGTTAGATACTTTTCTTTATTTATTTCATTAAAGGAAATAAACTTATATTTATTATTTTTCATATTATTAAAGCATCCACTATCAATGTACCACAAATTTTCTTGATCCCATGCGTACAAAGCTAAGCCACAACTTTCAAATTGTATGGTTTTATTTTTCCATACCTTGGATGTTGTTGCCTTTTTTTTGAAGAGTGGGTTTCATTTTTGTTATGCATTCAATTTCTCTATGCCCAACATTATTGAAAAATGAACATTCAGTTTCATTTTGAAGAGATGAGAAATTATTGTAAGAGTATTTCTTTAATCTAATATAATTCTTTTGCTTTCTTGCTTCTCTAGTCATGAGAGTTTTATAAATGACACACTGAGCAACCTTATGACAAAAATTTTCATAGGTGAAGCATTGACCATTTAAGTAGAAGTTCCTGGGATTATAGTACCCTTTTTTGTACGTTCCCTTTTTATTGTTGTAAGGATGATTTACCTGATATACGTTTGATCCCTTATTCCTTTAATGAGAGTTGTAATTTTGTTGAATTCTTCCCTTTACTACCTTAAGATAGCTTCCTATACCCATTTCAGAGGATTTTATAGTCTTTGATGATTTTCCATTGTATCCAAGGCCTATTTTTATTAGAGGAGAGTGTTTTCCTCTGATGATTTCTTCTAGGTTATCATATACTTTAGACAATCTAAGGTTTAGACCTTTTTTTCTCTCAACTTCCTTTTATAGACTTACTATTTCTAGTTCTAACTTTCCATTATGCCTCTTTTTTTCTAGAACTTGTTTCTTTAGAGCTTATTCTTCTAATTTACCTTCTTCTAGATGAATTTTAAGTTGATTTATTTCTTCAATGAGAATATATTTGAAAATACCATCACTATCTTCATGTGTGTAGAAACGTTTCTTGTTTTCAAGCCTTACTCTAACATTTATTTTTCTAGAATTATTCCCTTTCTCA
This sequence comes from Pinus albicaulis, assembly GCA_034641835.2. Lineage (NCBI taxonomy): Eukaryota > Viridiplantae > Streptophyta > Pinopsida > Pinales > Pinaceae > Pinus > Pinus albicaulis. Next base: position 74,515 of record JAXQQM020087037.1, read on the forward strand.
TGGTTTTCTTTATAAGGGCATTTAGCAACATAATTACCAACTCTTCCACAAGCAAAACATTTGAAGGGAAGCTTGCCTCTAAATCTACTAGTTACCACTTGGATTTTATTTACGAAGTTCACCTCTTCTTCATCTGATACATAGCCTAATTCCTTGAGCTCCTCCTTTTATTTTCCTTCATAATTAGTTTTGAATGTTTCATCCCTAATGTCTGATGGAATCAAATTTCTCATTTCATTGGCTATTAATATCCCATGAAATTGTTTAATAGTAATATTCTTCAAAATCCTACATTTCTTTAATGGAAGAGACATTTGAAATGAATTTTAGGGTGAGAGATATTAGGATTTTCTCCACAAGCATTGATTATTTTACTTCATCACCCATATTTATCATTGAATTAACGATCTCATCTATCCTAAGAAAGAAAATTGTAATAATTTCATCACTATGCATTCTTATAGTTTCATATTGAATTCTAAATGCTTGAAGTTTGGCACTATTTACCTCAGTGTCACCTTCATAACTTTGGATGATCTTGTCCCAAATATCCTTTGTGGTATTCAACTACATGACCTCTACAAATATTGACTATTCGAAGCTTCCCAACAGAGCATTGACAACCTTTGCATTGGTCTCTTATTTTATTTATTTATTTTTATTTTTATTTTTATTTATTTTTATTTTTTTAATATATATATATATATATATATATATATATATATATATATTCTTCACACATGGGAATGGAGGATGGATATTGATAGAATCCTTCAATGATTCCCCAACCATCAGCTCCAATTCACTGCAGATAACATATTGTTCTAACTTTCCTGAAAGCCAAGTTGGATCCATTAAATAATGGTGGTCTGATAGATGCTACTCCCTCTTGATTTCTCATCTTGATGAATCTTCCTTCAAGTGATCAAGCTTCTTTTGAAGGACCTACTCTGATACCAATTGTTAGGAAAAAATACTAAGAGGCCAGGAGTGAGATATTATTTTAAATAGTTTTTTCAATTTTCTTTTCTTATTCAATTTTCTATACATGAATTTTATTCAGTGAACTCGTGTATATACACAACTATAATGAAAGAAACGTGCATATATATAGTGAAGTAACTTTACATATAATTCATCATCTAATGTTCTTTAACCAATGCATCATTTCTTCATTAAACATGTATTAAGTAGAAATGATGAGCATTAAGGAGCATATAAATCATCAACACATAGAAAGCACATCAAAACACATGAACACAAATATTTTTAGTTGGAAACCCAATGTGGGAGAAAACCACCATTATTTTCATCTATATATTCTTATTTTATTATAAATAATAACTTCTTACAATATTATACAAGTGTAGACTTATACCAGTACACAGGTACCTACTTGTAGAAGGCTACAACCTTCTCTCATTTTCCATCTTCTAATAGAAGGGAGCTACAACCCCTTTACTGAAGATTGATACCCTAAGTTCTTTGTGGACCATTTTTAAGAATGTTTCAAACTAGATCCATTCCCAACAACCATGAAATAAACTCCTCTACTACTAAATCATCAAATATTCTAATGTAACCAATGAAACTAGACCAAATCAGATCAATACACATCACACCAATGTAGAGTCACTCAAAAATATTATAACATTGTTAACCAACATAGAAACTAGCCTTTTCCACTACAAACCCTGTTCAAACATGCGTCAGATTGTATACATGACTGTTCTTACTCATACCTACGTATGTACATGTTTCCCCTAATGAATACACATGTACAAATATTAGAATATTGATAAATGAATCTGAATCACTATACCACTGAATGAATCACCCAAACGGATAATGAATCCAACATAAATCACTGAACCAAATACATATTATCACATAGCAGCATCTTCACAAGTCAATACTTGACTCCATAATCAATTAATCCCAAACAATACTGTAAAGATTATTATAATAAAGACTTCACTGAAAAACAACAGCAAAAATAATAGAATATATCAACCATTGTAGTCATCTCATATTGCAAAACCCTAAAATAAGTACATGACCCTTATAAATAATTTCCGCATATGTACAGGCCTTTTATCTTGACACCTACATACACTTTTTCCCATACTACAGAATTTATACACGATGAGTTAGAAGAATATTCATTTATATACGCGATATATCAGTTGAAAAACAACATATAGATATGAAATCATTGAGTCATTCTTTCATTGTAACCACAAAATATACTTTCCAACCTTTACTATCTAATACTCATGTCAAAATATCATTGATACCACATATCTATCAAATTTATATATTTTCAACAAGGAAATCAAATATGTACATATGCTACCATAGTTCAGATAGATCTGTGTATTTTCCTTTCTCCTTGGTGCACACATGTTTTAGATCAAATCATTCATAGAAAACACAAAAATTGCACCCCTATCACTCTTATCTCCATCTCCTTATATAGCTTAGGCCTTAACCAATACCTTAGGAAAATACCTTAGTAATGTTGATGGTATTCTTTGACGGGATCAATTATCCATTTTTGTGCTCATTACTATGTGACAATACAATGGTAAAGACCCCTAGCATTGAGAAAACCATGGTGCAGAAATTTTATGCTATGTTTCTTCACCATACCCATGTATTTATGTGTCCTTTGTTCACAGTACCTGTGCATACATTCCCAAACATCATCTTTATCATCCTATCTCTGAACTGATATTCCTTTGTATAATATTTTTCTCACATCTGTAATGACCTCAATAATCATCTTGCTACTATCATGTTGACATATTTATCAAGTAGGTTTCCATCAAGGAAATTTTTTTTTTCATAATTCCAAAAATTATGAGACCATATTGTCCCAAATATCCAAGGAAAAGAGACTCTATACGCAACGTGACAAGCATTGAATTTTTTTTTCCAGGATAATAGTGACAATAGGAAGCTAGCACTCAAGGACAAGCTTCGAAATATCAAGATGCAGAGAAACAATACAATTCAATAGTACCTAAGCAGGTTCACACAATTTCATCATTAACTTGGTCAAGTTGGAGTTATTGTAGCAGAGGATGATTTGGTGAGCCTATCCCTTCTAGGACTTCCCAAGGGTTGGAAAATCTATCAAGATTCAATGAATGGGAGGGAGAAACTACCAAATTTGGAACACCTATGGTCAAATTTGGTATAGGAGGAAATAAGGCGGAATACTAGAGACAGGACTTCATCCAAGGGTGAGGATGAGGAGAAATGTGCATTGGATGGAAGGTAATTAAATGGAAATGGAAGAAATCCCAATCCAAAGTAGAATATAGTCAAGGGGGAAAGTAAAAGACTTGTCCAGAATCAAGTTCTTTCACTATCATGAATTTAGAAACTATGCCACGAAGTGTCCACACAAGAAGGAAAGCAAGAAGATGGCAAGAGGAGTAGTGGGTGAAGCTTTGGCTTCATAGTTTGAGCTTGATTTTACTCTCATTGCATGCATGGCCAACACGATGATGGGAAGTGCATGGTATCTGAATAGCAGTGCCTTGTTTCATATGACGAGGAATAGATATTTTTCTAGTTATTTGGAGGAGAAGGATCTCCAGATGAACATTGAGATGGGAGATTATGGAAATTACAAGATGAGAAGGATTGGTACAGTCACCTTTCATAGGGAGTCAGGCTCCCCTCTTAGGCTCAAGGATGTGGTGTTTTTTCTAGGACTAAAGAAGAATGTTGTATCCATTGTAGTTTTTGAATATCATGGCTATGATGTGATATTCAACAAAGGAAAGGAATTCTTGAGACACATATAAATGGGAAAGCTAAAGCATATCGAGTTTTGTGTGAATAACCTATACAAGCTAGATGTGCAATATTGTGCTACAATGAGCACAAAAGTAGAGAAGGTGCAGAGCCATGATGTAGGTAAAATTTGGCGTAGAATATTTGGCCATTTGAATCATGGTGCTTTGAAGATCATGCTGCACATTAAAAAAGGCCTCCCTAAAGGAGCACTAGAGTAGCAAGACACATGCAAAGGGTGTACCTTGGGGAAGTACACAAAATACAATTTCCATGATTGGGACAACATAGCAAATGCAGTCCTTGAAAGGATCCACTCTGATGTTTGTGGAGCTTTCTCAATAGCCTCCATTGCTAGACACAAGTATTTCTTCATCTTTATTGATGACTACTCACGAAAGTGATGGATATTCTTCATGCAGAAGAAGGATGAGACTTTCTCCAAGCTCGTAGAGTTTAAGGTACTGATGGAGAAAGAAATGAGAAATAAGGTGAAGGCTACCAAGAGTGATAATGGAGGTGAGAATGTGTTGAATGAGTTCAAAAAAAATTGTGCAAAAGAAGGAATTCGAAAAGAGTTGACAACACCCCACAACCCACAATAAAATGGGGTGGATGAAAGGAATAACTGAAGAATTATGGGAGTAGGGCAGATGATGTTACATAACCAAAGCCTACCTTCTCCCTTGTGGGCTAAATCATGCAATAATATGGTATATTTTTAGAACAAGAGTCATCAACGGATTCTTGGCATGATCACACTAGAGGTATCTTTGTTGGGGAGGAAGTTGGATGTGTCGCACTTCAGGATCTTTGGAGCCTTTTTCTATTGTCATGTCTCCAAAGAATCAAGGAAGAAGTTAGAGCTGACAAAATAGTTAGAGGTATTTGTGGGTTACACAAAAATTCCCCACAACTACCATGTGTATTTTCCATCCCTAATAATGATATTTCTGTGACGGGATGTCAAATTTGATTAAGACAAAGACATGTGGTGCTCTCTTGAGGACCCTCAGGGTGTTGTGGAGAAACCATAAGTTGAGTAGTGAAGATTCAAGATATCCATTGAAGTAGAATCATTAAGATAAGGAATGAAGAGAACCAAAGAAGCTTAGAGACGTAGGTAGGATGCGAGGGATAATGTGGGTGCTCTTTCAAATTAGCACAAGAAGAGAAGGTCACCAGTTCAATACACTGGCTATAAGGATCTAATGACTAAGATAGTAGGGAATGAGACATCCTCTTCCGAGGAAGCAGTATAGAAGCCTGTATGGGTTTATGAAATAGTGGAGGAGCATGAATCCATTGTGAAGAACAATTTTTGGGAAGTGGTCACAATACCAATAGATAAACAAATTGTGGGTTTGAGATGGATCTTCGAGGTGAAGCAGACAACAAACGAAAGCATAGAAAAGTACAAGGCCAGATTTTTGGCCAAGGGATACTCTAAAGTGTATGGGATTGAATATGAGGAGATATTTTGTCATATATCAAGGTATTCATCCATCAGATCAATCCTTTATTTCGCTGCACAGATGGGGTGGAAGATCCACCAGATGGATGTGAAAACTACATTCCTAAATGGAATTATTGAGGAGGAGGTGTATATCTAGCAACCAGAAGCCTTCAATAATTTTGATTGAGAGTCTCATGTGTGCAGACTCAAGCGATAATTTTATGGTCTCAAGAAAGCACCTCGTGCTTGGTACACAAGGATCGATAACTATCTCACCAGTTTATGCTTCACCAAAATTTAAGTGGATGCAAACCTCTATGATATTTTGGTAGAAGGTAAAATTTTTATTATTGTTTTATATGTTGATGACTTGATCCTAAATAGTGATGAGAATTTGATCAGATCTTGCAAGGACCTTGCAAAAGAGTTCGATATGAAGGACATGGGTCTCATTCACTATTTCAGTGGATTGGAATTACGACAAGGTGATGCGAAATTGTTTGTCTCTTATGGAAAGTATGCCAACGAGATACTTCGTAGGTTCCACATGGATAGGTGCAAACCTAGGGATACTCCTCTAGCGACCAACTGAGGAAAGAGGATGCCACTATAGGTGAGGAAGTGGATGTGATTGCTTACTAGCAATTGGTGGGTTCACTCACATATCTTGTCAACACATGACCAGACATGTGTTATGCAGTCAACCAACTTAGTCAAGATATGGTTAGGTCAACCAAAGTATTTTGGAGGGAATCAAATCATTTTTTACGATACCACAGATGTACTACCCTATTTGGAATTTTGTATAAATGGAGAAAGGGATTCATGTTGTGTGGAATTACCAATTCATATTAGGTGGGAAGTCCATTAGACTGGAAGAGTACAACAGGTGTAATATTCAATGATGGGTCTGTAGTAGTTTCTTGGTACAACAAGAAGTAGAGACGAGTGGCACTTAGCTCTATAGAAGAAGAACACATAAGTGAAATTCAAGCATCATGTGAGGTGATCTAGACGACAAAGATAGTTATTGGCTTGTTTGGTTAGATTATGGATCCTACTTTGATTTATTGTGATAATCATAGTTATATCAAACTATCTAAAAATCATGTTTTTCACGATCGATACAAGAATATTGATATATGGTATCAACCTCTATGGGATTGTGTGAAGAGGCATATTATGTTGCTACAATACATTTTGATAGAGGAAAAATATGCAGATGTTTTTACAAAGTAATTTTCAAGAGGGAATTTCGAGTTCCATTGGTGCAAGATAGGGGTGGTCGATAATCTGTTTATTGCTGAGATGGAGTGTTGGAAATGTAGCAAGAAAATATGAGTTTGAATTTGATTAAGTCAAACTAGAAAAGATTTGAATTTCTATTTTAGTACAACACTTGGAGGTAGTTAACTGAGGTGACATGGAACTTGTCACTTAGTTAACTTAGTTAATTCGAGTTGGGGAAGATTGAGCTCAGTTTAGTATGTTTGATTGCTAATTTGTAGCAATATATTTTAGTTCATTTGAGTTATTGTCAATTTAACTACTCCTAAATGTGAGAAGAACTAGTAAAGGTCAAGTTGTGGAAGTAGAACTTCAACCACACTTAGTGATCAACCATTTAACTGATCAATCAGCCAAAAATAATTTTTTCATGTAGAGAATTCGAGTTACCCAGTTGAGATGGATATTCCAAGGTAGTGTACTATTATTTGTAGCATATTTCAATATGTACAGAGGGTGCATGTAGTAAAGGAATGACCTAAGGTAACTATGCAATTCCATGTTGTGAAATTCCTAAAAAACAGGGGTAATTTCCCAAGGGAATAGTGCAACGAAATATGAGCTTGGAGGGCTTTGAAATTGGATAAGTGTTGGCTAGAGTTAATTAGTTAGGTAGAGGGATAGACTATACACTTGTAGGGTGTACTTAGGTTTGAGAAAGAATGTGTATTTCTTTTATGTTCTCTGATTAGTGAAATATATATAGCAAGTGGTTTTGAGTAGTTTCTTTCCCCTAGATAAATCTTTGTGCATGTGTGATTTTTCCTTTTTCATGTATATAATTATTGTTCTAGAGGGTGAATTTACTTCCACATATTAGTAGAGTAGCTTCAAGTCTCGTGATTTAGTAACTTTCATGAGCGATATTGAATATACACATTAATTTCTACAAGATCCTCATCATCAATACATATTGTTGCTGATGTCTCAATTTCTACTACTATGCTACTATTTTCCATTTCTTTTCATACTTACATTATAGTCACATTTGAACTCTTGCAATTTGTATCATGAGTTTATTTTCTTATGAGTCTACCCTTCAGAGAGAGACCATTGCGATGAGTGGATTTATCATAACAAATTATTTTCTCAATCCTACTCAAGGAAATTCAACTAGCTTGGGAATAGATTCTTACTTGTATATACCACTCATTTATTTAGGAAAATATCTCTTTGTGATATTCTTATTCTCATTAAAAAAATTAAAGATGATGAACTTGGACTTCCCCATTTCTCTCACTCATTAAAATATGAGAAGGCTATCGTGTACAATTTTGAATCTTTTTTAGGTTCATTAAAATGTCATGGAAAATACAACCTATCAAGTAAACTTTTAATGATTTTTATATCTTATTAAAACTAAAAAAGAAATACAATAATGATATTAATTCTTTTTTCCTTTCATTGTCGACAATCTATGAAGGAGATACTAAAATAGGGGGGGATGGAGTCTCTATGAATAAGGCTAAGCATAAGTTGTGTCACCCTTTAACATGGAAACTATTTTCATCATTACATTATAGCTTTGTTATATCTTTCCTATGATTTATACCATATGCATGACTCATATACTCCCTAAATTGGTCTCTGTTCTATTCATTATGAAACATGCTCCAGTGCATTATGCACTATCACGTGATATCATTTGTTACACATGAGTAAATTTTTCCATTTCACTTTTTTTGTCATGATAACTATGATCAAGGAAATTTCAAGCCATTATCAACCATATAGAATCTTATTGACATTTTATGTTTACCATACCTTTGTTAGCTTTACTTGGTGACTTCATCCATTCATGTTATCGCATAGTTTGTTATGTGTTCATTCATGAAGTACACATTAATTCCCTCCTTGAATGGATATCCTTCCTATTAAAGTCAATTCATTATTTACAAAAATTATCTAGAAACTTGTAGTACCGTGAATCTTGTGCTCCTTAATGCCAAGTTCCCTTACAATTGATAGTAAGCTTTCAACATTAACCATTAATTAATCGAATCTACATGTTTTCAACATCATTTCATATATTCATACTCAATGTATTTTACTAGGTATCTTGGGGTCCATTTTTATTATTGGTAGGACCCCTTACATCTATTAATGGAATACCTCATGGTCATCAATTAATAGGATTATAACATGCATTAGTTTGTAGAAATATGGTGATAGAATTGCAAATGCTCAAGAAACTCAATATAAATCAAGACACACAATTCTACTCTACTTTTATATGGAAAATAATTCACAATTTAGAACAATGTTCACAAACATGCATCAATCACGTACACAAGTACACAAATTTGTCTAGGGGGAACCAACTCGTGAAAACCTCTTAAGCTTGCTTGCATTAATTAGATGAATATATAATCTATTACAATTTTTAGCTCACTTTGAGCTCAACTTGCAAAATAATAAATATTATCTCTGCTCAATGAGAAGCTCTGACCCATACTTAGTCATTTTCTTCCTCCACTTGAGCTCCTAAATCCTTGCACAAATCCTAAGGAAATTGGCCCTTATTATTTAGGAATTCCCTCCAAAATGATTTTGTAATTCCTAAGGATTGATCACTGATTGAATGCAACACTTGTACACTCAAGAATAGTCTACAAATTTTGTAACGCTACATTGCAATATCCACCATAGTTCATCAATTTGAATTACTTGCATGAATGAGATATTTTTGGTTGATTGATTAGTTAACTATATTATCTTTGAGTTAGACTATTCTCCCACTGCACAGCTGACCTCCAACTATTTCTATTAACTATTAGGACTAGTGTAACTAATCACAAATATAAATAACTAAGACAGATTGCTAAAAATTAGCAATAAACACACAAAAATTGAACTCCAATACCAATAACTTGAATTTATTGAGCTAATTAAGTGAAAAAATCCATGTCACCTCAATAAAATGCCTCCAACTTGTATGATGATGTGGAAATTTTAAATTTTCTCAATCGACTAAAGCTAAGTCAAATTGAGCCTTTCTTGTTACACTTATCAACACTTCCTCTTAGCAAGAAAGGGATTTTCAACCACCCCTATCCTGCACCTATGGAATTTGAACTGCCCTCTTAACAAAGCCTTTGTCAAGATGTGAGCATCTTCTTCCTTTTTCGGAATGTATTGTAGCAACATTATCCTCCTTTGAACACAGTCTCGTAAATAATGATACCAGATAACTATATGTTTGGATCGATCATGAAATACCATATTCTCAAAGAGCTTAATGAAACTTTGATTATCACAATATATCATAGTTGGATCAATCTCCTGATCAAATAGTCCCATAAGTATCTTTCTTATTTCGATTGCCTCACATTTTGTAACAACCCTGGTCAAAAATCCATGTAAATAAAATATAATACCATGGTCATGGGACATGTATTAGAATATGAATGGTGGGAAAAACATCCTAGTGGGTGTTCATTTGGTTTATTATGGCTAAAATAAATTGAAAAAGAAAATGAAAAAGGATTTGGAAAGGCAAAAGGTATTTATTGGAATTTATTTATGAAAATAATGGAAATTAGGAGAAAAGGGGGGTGAAAGGTCACAAGTTGCATGTGAGGAGGAACATAAAGGAAAATAATTGAAAATGAAGAAAATAGAGGCCTCACTGATAAAAAGGCTTACGAGGATCAATTGGTAGTATTTTTTCAGTTCTATGGTGGAGCTCTCTCTATTATCTCTCTCTCCCTCTCATACTCTTGTAAAATTAGAGTTATATTAAATAAATCTTGGAGGAGTGTGGCATACTTTGGATTTGGAGCAAGAACGCAAAGGAAGAGCAAGAAAGTGTAGGAGGACATCAGGATCAACAGATAGAGTTGGATTTCTTTGAAGGTATCGAGTTGCATGTACACTTCCTTTCTATTATTGGCATGCATGGTACATACACGTGGTTTCTTCATTATGATATGTCATTGGCTTGGATGATTTCCTAGATTGACGTTGGGTTTTCCTAGCCTTGCCATTTTATGGATAGACATGGCGTTTTGCGTTTTAATTTTTTTTCCAGGTTGGTTTTCATGTGCCCTTGTTTGTGGGTTGAGTTGTTAGTTCTTGGAAGCCTTGGTTGGACAAATGCTCTGGAAGCCCTATAATAGATTGGGTTGAGTTACTATCCCTGGAAGCTTTGGTTGGAAAAACTCTCTGGAAGCCCTTAGTGGGTTGAATTACTAGTCCTAGAATCCATTGTTGGAAAAGTGCTTTGGAAGCCCGATGACAGTTGTGGGTTGGGTTACTAGTGCTGGAAGCCCTAGATGGGCCCAAAACTATGGATCCCTAGAAAACTTTTTTAGAGACCAATATGATGATGGTTAGTGATGCCTGACCATGAGGTGGAATCACTACTTTAGGGTTGAGGTGGTTTTGCCTACAGAAGCCCTATTTTGGTTTTGATTGATGTGTTTTATGAGGTCCCACATTCATTCTTGGAATATGGCACGGGGGTGATCGACTGAAAGAAATATTTGGTTTAGCCCAATCTATGGTCAGGTGGTAGATGGAATTCTCACACCTGGTTGCATTTTTCATATGTTATTAAGAGCTCCTTTTCTCTTTTAAGTGATGGGTAAATGTACTTGTTATTATGTGATCTTGATGGTTGTTTTATCATTGTCATTTTGTTGGCTAAATGTTGGTTATGATCATGGTTTATGACGGAATTGATGTATGGCTCTCATCATTTTTTGATTAATATGTGAAAAAATAATGAAATAATAACCTAATAGATGATAATGCAACTAATGTGAGAAGGAATCAATATTTCTTGATGATTCTCACATGAGTATGAGACCCCAATGCTTAGATATGTTATTATGACGTGTAGAATGTATATTTGTGACATGTTTGCTGAAATGAATGTCATGGTTGGGCTTGGTTAGTTCAAGTACTTGATAAAGTTTTGTGTTAGATTCGTTTTCTTAGTTTCATTCATTGTCTCAAAAAGTCTCATCAATTTCAAGCCAATGGTTAGAGACTAGCCCTAAAAAAGTGGCTTAAATATCACAATATCTGGCACAGAACTAGCTGAAAAAAACTGCAGCCTCTCCCTTGAAGGAATTTTGGGAGCGACTCGAGGGTTCGAGTCACATGCATGCCCATGTCATGGACTCAGTGTAGTCAAATAAAGATAAAAGAAATTAAAAGAGTGGGGCACGCCTACATGGAGATTTGGAGGATTTTAATACAAGTAAGCAATTTATAATTTATCTATTTAGATGTTATATCAAACGCCCTTTATATATCGACCCATTGGGGCCATAAACCATGAACTAACATTATGTAAGCGTGAAAACCTAATCCTTGGAAATATTAGAGCAAATGGATTTAGAGTTGAAAAATGTATGAAAATTACCATGCGAGTGACAACGGTTGGGAATTTTATTTATACTACGTTCCTAATTGTTAATTTCTAATTATATTTAATTGAGTATTTAACTATTTTATATCTATTAGATTTACTAAGCATAAATAGGAATCAAATTTCTTGAGATGTAAATCTCTTTTAAAGTTCAAAAAAATTATCTCTCAATACTTGGTCGATCTAGAGTTAGATAAATCTAAGCTAGTTATTTTTAATTTAATTTTTTTTTTATGAAGTCAAAATGTTAAATAGAATATTATACCATTTTTACATGCTTGAGAATGGCTCTATGCACAATTATTATTAAACATTTTTTTTTATGTCTAAAAAAATATTATATATATATGAAGGTATGTATCTATCTATCTCAAATACCTATTCATTTTCCCTTTATTAAAATTTACCTCACGAAAAAACATGTAAAGTGTGTGTGTGTGTGTGTGTGTGTATATATATATATATATTAGTTTTTCTTTTATACATTTGAAATATTTATTGTTTTTTACTCGGATGAAATTTCCAACTATGATATTAATTTACGTAATTACATATCTAAAAGGTTTACGACATTCCCTTTGTGAGGTAAAATTATATTTCTTTTCTCAATTGCAGTTTGGGTTTCCTAGTTCTACTATTTTTGCTATGTGTAACATTATTATTGATATCAATAAATTTCAAAATTTCCAGAAAGGTTTTCACAACTATCACCTCCTGAAACTCTTGCAATGTACTCCTTTTAAAACAATTATGAAAGAGAATATGTTTGTATAAAGGTTAACTACCATTCAAATTCATCTTCTAGAGAATTGGGTCGGGCTAAGTTGTGCCCTAGACCTTCTTACGATGCTTACCATTTAAACAAGAATTCCATCCAGTCACCCTACACAATTTCTTTATTATAAGTTTTGGTCATTTCTATTTTCAATTTACATGCAAATGTTTATTCAGAAGGATTTGAAATACAAAATATGGTTGGGACCAAGCTTACGATGTCAATATCTATTATTTGGGCTTAAGTCATAACCCATAGTTCTTCCTTTTATAAAACCAAGTAATGCTTATTTCTTTCACAATATATATATATATACACACACACACACAAACTGTAGCTATTATGAGTCCAACGTGTATTTTGTTTTAAGTAGATATCTCAACATTAAAGAATAGAAGTATACAACCATCTACTATTTCAACAGGCATATCTACATGTCACAGGTCAATATGATTTTCTCTCTAGAAATTGATTAGCGACGCCACAAACATAAGGAAGGCCAATCCCCTTTGTTATTAGTTTATTTCTACAGTTGCAACAACAATGCGTATATGTATATTCATGAAATAATTTTCTTTTCTTTTACCAACAATATTTATTTCTTTAATTTTCTCATCACAACACAATTTCCTCACACAAATTATAATATTTTACTATAACACATTGTACATACGTAGTTATTGACATTATATCCGTTCATATTTGTAGATATTCTATCATAGCTATCCTCTCTATAAATACAATGATATAAATTACTGAGTTCTGGAATCCAATCAAACAAGTATACTTATCTATTCAAGCTTAGGCTGCCAGTAAATTCTTGAGGAAAAAAGTCACTCCTCCCAACCTTCGATAATGGTAGTCCTAGTAGCTCTCCCCTCGTGGCAGTTGCATTACCAGAACAGTAGTTCACATAGACCTTACTAGGTATTTTCGAAATCCTTTGAAACCAAACAAATCCAACTCAGGAAATCATAGACTCCAAGTCTGATTTAGGGATTCCACAACAATGTCATGTTCGAGGAATCCAATATTTTGCTTCTCTCCTCTCATATGCCTCAGGTATTTCCCTCCATACCCTCTTGGTTTATTTTTCTAACTAAGATTATTTATCTTTATAGATGAGCGCAATTATCCTCTAACTATCTAGTAAATGAACATTCACTTAGTGAATTTTCCCCATAATTTCCTTGGTTTAAATAACTAAATTATTTAAGGTAAATTTAAAACATGTTATAATCAGGCTTTCCATTCAATCTATAAATTACCAAGATATATTAGTGAAAGTAATTGAAATATTTACTTTTATGTAACAACCCTGGTGAAAATTCCATGCAATAAAGGTAAAAATAATAACCACGGTTGATAGGACACTTATTCAAAGTTGAATATTTGGAAAAAACACCCTAGTGGGTGTTCATTTTAGTTAATACGACTAAGGAAATTGGAAAAGGAAGAGGCAAAGGCTTTGGAAAGGAAATAGACATTATTTGGCACATTTATTTATGAAAATAATAGAAATTAGGAGAAAAGGGAAATGAAAGGTCGCAGGTTGCATGTGAGGAGGAAAATGAAGGAAACTAATGGAAAATGAAGAAAATAGAGGCTTCATTGATAAAAAGGCTTCTAAGGATCAGCTGGCATGCTTTTACTCTCTCTCTCTCTCTCTGTCTTGGACACTTAAAGTTTCTTGGAGCATTTTTGCATTGGAACAAGAGAGTAAATAAAGCAAGAAGAATGAGGAAGCAATCAAGGAGGAGCAGGAATAGAGAAACTACATAAGGATTCTTGGAATGTATCAATTTGAAGGTGTATTTTTCGTGCTAGATTTGGCATGCATGGTATTTCATGTGGCTCTTTTATGTGTTGGCATGGGTTTTTTCCAGGTGTGACAATGTTTTCATCCTATCCTTTCCATTTATGGATGGGCATGGTGTTGTTGAGTTTTCATGTTTTTTCTTAGCTATATTTCCAGATGGATTAGAAGTTGAGTGGGGTGTACCTATGAATTGATATAACACATGGCCTAGTAAACCTTGAACCAGACTGTAGGTTTTGGTAAATCTAGATGGTGTGTTTCCTCGATGGGCCTAGGAATCATCGACTGGTGAATGGCGGGATATACGGTAAAGTTTAGAGGTGGTTTTCTCTCAATCAGGCCTAACAATTTGGGGTTTAGGATATACGGTAAATCCTGGAGCGTATGTCTCGGTTTAGGGCCTAGTTACCACTGATTCAGGCTGTGGATTGTGTTAAATCTTGAGAGACTAGGAGACAGGAAAATTCCTCACAGTTTAGGCGGAGAGAATCTAGTGATATCCATACTTGTGTTGGCGTAGTGATCGGGTGTAGATCGCGGTAATGTCTAGCTTATGTTGATGAGGGTGAGGTGGTTTAGCCTCGGTATGCCCTAGATTGGTTCCTTTTGTTTTAGTCCCACATTCATGCTTTGATTATGGCACGGGGGTGATTGGATGAAGAGAGATTTGGCTCAGCCAATCTTTGGTCAGGTGGAACATGGAAGTCCCATCTCCAGTTATTTTTTACATTCATTAATGAGAATCTCATTCCTTTTGTATTTGATGTATAAATGAACTATTTTATATGTTTATTCTAGTGTGGTTGTATCCATGCTATTTTTGTTGTTATTATGCTAGTTATGATCATGTATTCTGACAATAGTGATGTATGGCTCTGTCCATGTTTTTACTTGTAAATGAATGCACATCGTATATATCATCAAAGAGATTGTATTGCAGCTAATGATGTAAGGGAGAAATGCTTCATAGTGATTATCAGATAAGTATGAGACCCCTATGCTCAGATCTCATGTTTACACTTTTAGTTTCAATGCTTGTGACATTTTTAACAAAATTACTATCATGTGAGGAGGGGTATCAATGAGTTCTTATTGATGTGATTGGTTTTATATCATTGTCCTATTTTTATTTCTCATATTTGAACTTTTCAAAAAGTTATGGGAAGACCACTAGGTTATGGGCTTGAAAAGGTGGCTCAAATCCCAGGGGCGCTGGCAAAAAACTTAGGAATTAGGGCCCTGGATGCTGACATGTAGTATTATTCATGCGTTTATAGCCTCCTAGATGCTAGATTGCAAACATGTGCCTACACCTATGGCTCATATTGTTCAAAAGGTCAATGTGACCTAGCGGTAAGAGGCTTGAATGGTTGAGTTACCTCCTGGGGGTGTTATTGTTGATGTACAAGGTCTATATGTTGTGTTTTCATTGTTTCCACTTACTTAAAGTCAACTAGGAGGTTTAATCTCATTATAGTAGCACGTTGTCACATGTTTACCCTGATTGGTTGTTTACTTTGGTAGATGTGGGAAGAGGGTGTTACATTTTCACTGAGGGGTGTTACATCTCCCCCCTCCACCCCCTTGAGCAAAACATCATCCTCGATGTTTTCCTCATCTTAGAACAAGCTAAAATATGTGTTATGCATAATATCTAAATTCCCATTTCCCAGGTAGACTCTCTCATATAAGGTAACATGGTTAAACAATTTCTTCTGTATCACCGTACAAAGATTCAACTAGTTTGATCTACTGTCACAATCATTAGGATTATTAGTTTCCCATAAATATTCATTTAATAATGTATATACATTGTTCCAATATGCATTACAAACATTATCAATACCCAATATAAGTCATCAACATGCATCACACCCCAACAATGGTCAGTGACCAGCATTCAGTAAGGGTTAACAATCATCATTGTAGAAACCTCTTATTGGTAACAATATTGAATAATACAATCATTAGAAATATGTAATTTTTTTTAAAGCAAGTTTTCCAAAATTCAGTTACACCATGTTAAAGAATTTTCGACACATATTTGCTTATTTGTCAACAAATAAATTTTTGTATAATTTATATTTTCGTCGTTTGAGAATTTACAGTATGTGTGTCAAGAATTTATTGTAATATTGTCTTAATGTTGATATGAATGGAATGTAATGTTGCAGTCATTTTAATTCTTGTAAAATTTCTCTTGCTTTCTTTTTATAGTCTTCAGAACATTCTTTCTTACTTTGATTATAGCTTTTCCTTTAAGAAAAAAATGTGTTGTATTGATCCTTACTTAGTTCTTGAATCATATATTTATTTGATGTCTATGTGATGTGTACTGTAAGGTAATTTTTCTTTCTTTGTTCCGAGAATCATGATTGTATTATTATATCTAGTACTACTTTTTAAAATGTGATATATATATATATTAGTCACACTTTAGGTAAGATTTAAGATTATCTTCCTTCCCTGTCAAATTCGAGGCAACTATATGTTTGACCATTTCTCTTAGTTATCCCTCTTTAGGTTATTTTTCTAATTATTATTATTTTTCATTTTGTAATTATTTTTGACACCAAACAAGGATTTCACTTTGCACCATTCATTCAATCTGGTCTTGAGCCATCTTATGTTGTAGGTGGTTGATGAAAGATTTACACTTCTCTTCTTCCATATATAGTTATGAAACTTCTCTCTTTGCATTTGTATGGACAACACCCTCACCACACTAGTATGATATAGTTCTTTCCTTATACATTATTTTTAAATATATGTCTTAATTCATTCAGTCAGTTGGTGATTTCAATAATTGATCTACATGAGCCTGCGAAATGTTTATAATACATGAGAATAACTAGTCATTTATAGTAATCATACTTGTAATTATTTGCTTCCTTTTATATATATAAATATAATTTATAATGTATGTTATTTGTAGTCTCCTTGACGGCTTGCCACCAATGATTATCATGATTCCATGATATCCAATATAATAAACCACTTATCATATTCACAACATATATTATCCTTGTCCCTATAAAGTGAATCTAGTCATGTCCATGTTAATTACCTATGAAAGTATTGATCAGGGTTTATATTTTAGTTTTAATTTATTTACAACATCCTTGGGTCTTAAAGGGACAAGGTAATATTAAATGAGAGAAATTATAACTATTCAAGAGAAAAATCCTACATAAAATTAATGAAAGTGAAGAATAGAATTTCATATCACCAAATCTTACCACAGTATTTTATCTAATATACCTCACTTAGAAGTTTTCTCTTAACTTCCTTCTTGAGATTTACATTTTATTTTTAGCTCTACTACCTATTATTGAAGGTATCTGGAGAATACTTTATCCCCTTGCATCCTCCATACTTGCAATTCTCCTTGATATATGGTGTTACTGTGGTAATATTGGATAGATTGATTTTGTAAGCACAAGTTTTGCAAGACACCTCCTCTCATATATACCCAATTTCACCGGCTTACCTAGGATAAACATTAGATGAGGGGCTACTATGATAAGACTCAACCTCCTATGTGAACTTAAGTAAATAGAGTCGACAACTTGAGACCATACTTACTTCCCTCAGGTGCGAAGGGACCTCTAGGAGTAACCCAACCCCTCCAGCTATCCAAACCCTATGAAAAATAAAATTTTCCCTGACCTATATCCTTAATCGCTCCCTTGCCAATGCCTCTATGCAACTATGGGTTCCTAGTCACTCCCATAGGTATGGATCAATGCAACTATGGCCTTTTCTATTAGTTTCGTGCCAACGATTACGAGCATTAAGTATATTTTCCAGGACTAGGGCTTAGCCTCAACCCAAAAAGATATGAAACTTTCAAAACCCATAAAGGACATGAATAATATGCTCATAAACCAAAATATGGAATGAGGACTTGACCTGAACATCCCCAACCAGGACTAAAATTATGTTAAACACTTGGTAGATATGCAACCTACAAGTTATGAATGCAAGTCTGAACATAAGGGATTGAAAACTCATTTTATTTTTAACAAGAAGGGTCATTACCTTTTCTCATTAGCTTTCATAATGCTAATTAGGTCTTTCATTCATCATTTATTCAATTATGATTTAAAACATGAAAAGAGCCATGACTAAGATTTGTCATAAAACCATGCTTATAACCAACATATAACCAGATAAATAACAATAAGAGAAAAACCGTTAAAGCCACATTATAACCAGTACATTTCCTTACCAAAATAAAGATAAACTGAGCTTTTATCAACCATAGGAAAATACCGACTAGGTTCGAGACTTCCACATTGCACCCGACCATAGATTGGCTAGGCCAAATCTCTCTTCATCCAATCACCCTTGTGCCATATTCCAAGCATGAATGTGGGATCTCATGGGATAAACCAATTCAAAGACAACCAAGGGAATCCAGAAGTTAAACCACCTCAACCTTCTCCATACTATGATTACACCTAAACCGGTGTCGAAATAAAAAAACCAAACCAAGATTGGATGCCTCAGAATTTATTCACCATCCCTGAGGATTTTTTGTGTATCCACCCTCATGATTTACTGTGTATATTTCCATTACTGGTCAAGGGTTTCCTAGGCCTTTAGGAATTTTCCTGATAACACCTCGCTCATGATTCTGAAACCATCTAGCAATCGAAAGCTTAAAACCAAGAGAAATCTCATCATACCATGGCTATTTGGAAATGGCAAGGCTAGGCTAAAATCCACTATCGAATCCTGGAAAAATCCATGCCAGTGATAACAACAGAACCATATACCAACATGCACATACTATGCATGTGAAAACTAGCTAGGAAGTCATACATGTAATTTTTTACCTATAAGTATTCCCACTAAAGCTACTCGATCCTTTCCTTCCTTTTATTTCCTTCTTCTTCTTTTCTTTTCCTTTTCTTTTCTGTTCCTTTTCATTTCCATTTCCTTTCCTTTCCTTTCCTCTTGGTGTTTTCTCCTCTCTCGGACAAATTTTAACACTAAATTAACAAAAGGCTACCAACCCATGCTTTGGGGTCTTTTTATTGATGATGCCTCTAATTTATTCAATTTTCCATTATTTTCCTTCATTTTCCTCCTCACATGAAACTTGTGACCTTTCACCTTCCTTGCCTCCTAATTTCCATTATTTTCATTAATAATTTGCCAAAATTACCTTTTTTCCTTTCCAAAGCCTTAGCCATTTCCTTTGCCAATTTCCCTTAGCCATAAAATGCAACAAGTGATGCCCACTAGGATAATTTTCCCAACATTTAGTCTTGGAATAAGTGTCCCTTTCCCATGGCCTTATTTTACCATTATGAACTTTTATTACATGAAATTTTAACCTGAGGTTCTTACAAGTTTATTCTAGCCAATCATCTTGATCCAAATTTTCTTGTGTCTTGGAAATAATTATTGTGGTTCATTAAGGAAATTATCTGGAATCATAATTATTGGTGGTACGTTGCACCCTACATGTGAAAAAATCAACGGATAGAAAACATAGGTATTCTTGTGCTAGCATGCTACTAGTGTTTCTATACCACAAATTTACTTACCCATGACCATGTGTTACTTTTCCTTGGTTACTCTACTCAACTATCTAGTAGTTGATGATCACATTCTACATGTACCCACTAATAACTTATCAAATTATGTTGAGACAATAAACTCTTAGAGGTATTTAATATACACGTGGATGCAAGAAGAGAGACAACAATGCAGAGAAGCAATGATATAAAGAGAATAGCCATATTATCCATCTCCCACTTAGCCATGTATTTCGTTATGGGGAATATACACATTTATAACTCTACGTGGTGGGTTCTAATGTGTTGTCCACCGAATAAATTGATTGAATAGGTGGGGTACAAGAGATATGGAAAGATGTGGGAAATAGTTTTCAGCGATTGACTCGTCAAGGATAATAGAGAAAAAAATGATACAAATGTGGGAACTATTAATTTGGTGGGATACAAAGATAAGGAAATTCAAGAGAAACTACTGGTTGACATGTGGCTACAATGTTAGCTGTGTAGCTTTCCGTTGAGAATGAAAAAAGAGATATAGGAAGAATTTGTGGGGTCAAAAAGAGTTATAGGGAAAAGGAAACCAAAATTTTATAAGCATCAAACCAACCCCAATATTGAAAATCAAATGTATCTCTTTTTCTAGATCAATTTTAAGAAGAAAATGAATATCGATAAAAAATAAAACAAATTCTCATGAGCTTCATAGTGACACTAGGCATTGGTCAATTCCCAAAACACCATGGAATGAAAGAGTTTCTCACCTTTGCAACAATATGATGGTTGAAGATGAAAAATGTTTTTTCTTACATTGTCCATATTATACTTACATTAAACCCATTTTTTAAAATGTTTTCACACTACCAACCTTGTTCACCTTTTAAGTCAACAAAACTATGGCGATCTCAGAACCTTTCTCTTAAATTTTTTCGAGCATAAATATTTTTTTAAAATAAAAATAAAATATTAAATATTTTTTAATAAATTGTTACCTTTCTGGGTGTATATATTTTTTTCCAAATGAATAAAATTTTGACTTACAAAAATAATAATTTCTTCCCTTTTTAAAGTCTAATAAATCATATCTATCTTAAAAAAATGTTAATAATAATCTCATCAATAATAATTAGAAAAATAAAATATTAATAAGATATAATTTTTTAAGTAAGAAAATATGCTACTTAGTAGATCAAAAATTTTACATCGATTTTATGCACAATTATTACAATATTGTAATACATGCCTTTTATTTAAACGAGACACCCTTTGAAATATTGTCATATAAGTGAGGACATGTTTCTAATAAATTATTGAAACTTTTCTATATAGTTTTTTTGGTTCCTTAATATTTTCCAAAAAAAAAAAATTATCAACAAAAATTTCATTTCTTAGCTCTAGTAAAAGCAAGTCAATATCCCAAAAAGACTATATGTTTTGAAATATGTTCTATTTTCTCTATTAAAACAAATTCCCACTTATTTATTTGCCCCTATACCTCACTCAAACTCAAATTAATATTGACATTTTTGATAATTTTACTTTGTAAAATTCCCACTTATTTATTTGCCCCTATACCTCACTCAAACTCAAATTAATATTGACATTTTTAATAATTTTACTTTGTAATTGTTATGAATATATAGATTATTTATATAAAATTAATATTTATCTTTTAAAAATATTTATTTAAATAATTAAAAAAATTATAATTTTTTTTTTTTAAATTGTCTATATCTTTTACAGATGATTACAGGTTTAATTTTTAACTTGAGAAATTATGATAAAAAAACATCTAAGATATCAAAATCATTTGGGATTGCACTCAGCTTTGACCATATCACTATTAACATATTTGGATTTGTGCTCACTAAAATTTCTAACCAATAACTATCACATCACATAATAACTTAACAATACACCCTATCACCATATATTTGATTCCCATGAGAAAAAAAATCTAAATAATAATAAAATAGAATTTTTTTATTCTCTTAAAAAATAGATGTTTATTTATCAATTAAACAAAGAGTATTTAAATATTAATGAAATATAAAACTTTTAATTTAGAAGTTTTTTTTTTTTTTTATATGATTTTTATTATTTAAATATATATATTTATATTTAATTAACTAAAAAAACAAACTAATGCTAGTATTATGTATTTATTTTTTTAATTTTTAATTTTCAATATATTATTAAATTTATAATAATTTTATGTATAGATATTAAAGTCGTCTTCTTTTTTTTTCTATTTTTTTGTATTGAAATACTTTGTGGAAATGAATAAATATCAATCAATGAAATCAATTTTTTAAAATTGCTTCCTATATATTGATCTTTATTTCCAAAGTGATATCAAGCAATATCTTTTCTTTATAATTATCTCACAATTTTCCAACTCTATCCGCAATTTTCTTTTTCTTCCACTCCCTCACTTCAAGCCATAATTCATAGAGTTTAAAAAAACATAAAAACCTCAGAATAAGTTGATGTCTCTTTATTGACAAAATGCCCCTTTTCTTGACTCCATTAAAATCAAATCAATACATATATCTCATCAAATCAGAAATATGTTAAAAAATTTCATGTTTAAATTTCCATCAATTATAATATTATCCTTATTTTATTTACAAAATATATCTTTTATCTCAATAAAAGAAGTGAAATAAAATGAAACCAATAAAAATATCACAGCAACTATATAATATATTAAACTTTTTCTTTATTAATTTTCTATCACTTTATTCATCATAGAAACTATTTAAAATCATGTGAATAGGCATCTCTATTCTATTCCTCCATAATCCCTTTGAACTTTTCCAACTCCATCAAATATTTCATTCTCCAATTCATAATGTTAAATAACAATCAACTTTGATGATATGATTTCTTTATAATACTATTGCCCTTCAATTTTATAACCTTAAAATTATGTGAACAAGCGTTTCTATTCTATTCCTCCATAATCCCCTTGAACTTTTCCAACTACATAAAATATTTCATTCTCCAATACATAATGTTAAATAACAATAAACTTTAATGATATGATTTCTTTATAATATTATTTCCCTTCAATTTTCTAACCCGTACGACTTCATAAGAGTTGTTATCTTTATATCTTAATACAATCACTTCAAATATATTTATATCTCTTGTTTTAAATCACTTCAAACATATTTATATCTCTTGTTTTAAGTACAATCATAAAACTGAATGAATCCAACAAATGAGGATATGTTTTAAATAAATTATTGAAAAATTTCAAATGGTTTTCGGTCTCATATTCTCTTTCAACAATTTTTTTGTTTCTCAGTTCCAACTAAAATCAAGTCAATAAAAAAACCAAACAAAAATTTTATTTCTTGGAATTCGATTAGTTAATTTGTTTGAATACAAAAATAAATATTCTAATGATTGAAGTTTTCCTATTTTACTTTGAATTACCTCTATCAAGCTATTGTTTGAGAGTTCAAGGTATTCAAGTTTTTTTAAATTTCCTATTGTACTTAAAATTACCCCTGTCAAACTACTGTTTGAGAGTTCAAGGCATTAAAGTTTTCATAAATTATTAATGGCAACAGGAATTTTACCAATTAATTTATTTGAATGCAAAAATAAGAGAGTTAGTGAATAAAGTTTTCCTATGAAACTTGGAAATGTGCCTGTCAAACTGTTACACATAAGAACTAAAACAAATAATTGATTCTAACTTGTTAGATTCATATGAATGTCACCAGATAACTTATTATCTTGGAGATTTAAAAAATTTAGTTGATTCAAATTGGCCATGGTTACAAAAATGTTATCTATGAGCATATTTGAAGACAAATATAAAGAGGTTAATTGGGTCAAATTAGCAATGAAAGTGTTAATGTTATCCGTGAGCATATTTGAAGACGAATATAAAGAGGTTAATTGGATAAAATTTGCAATCCTTCGAGGTATTCTCGTGACTCCAAGCTCGAAAAGACGTAATTTGGTCAACATGGTCAAATTGCCAATGGTTGTAGGTATGTTTCCTGTGAGGTTAAGAACGTTAATATATAAAGAAGAGAGTGGTAGATGGAATAGTTCAAAGAAATAGAACCTAAAATGTCAAGGCTTGAAATGAATAGATGGGTAAGATGTGTGAGCTTACTGAGCCAATGTGGTATATTTCCTGACAAGTTGTTGTGGTGGAGAAGCAAGTATTGTAGTTGCTGCAGTGAGCTCAAATCCACTCGAATAGAACCCCTAAGCATATTCTTGTTGAGGTCCAATTTTATTAGTGCTTTAAGTTTGCCAAACTCACGTGGAATTTGTTAGCACAATTATTTTCTAAGTCATGTGTCCATTTCATATTTTTGTTTTTCGAATTAAACTTTGAAAAATTGCAAAAAAAAAAAAATTGGTCGCTACCGGAAATTCCATCCCTGTTTTTGTCTTTTTTCTTTTTATTTTGATGCCTATTTTAAAAAAAATTAAACGAAAAAGCGCATCCACTTTTGACAAGCCACGTGTTTTAGTGTAAATATGCTTCAATTCTTTTTTTAAATATTTCATATCTCATGATAGGTGTCATATGTGCTCAAACTAGTTGAAGTCAAGTCATGATATATGTTAATGCATATGTATGAACCCGCAGTAATGCACTTAACTGTTAATATTGTCTTGCTGTCAACCCCAAGTCAGTTAAATATATGTCAAAATACATTTTTTTCTGAACGAAAGAGATCATGGTCATCAAGCTTAACACAATAACCGTTTGTTTCATCGTATAGCAGTGTTGTCGGAAATTTTGGCCAATAATCAGCAAGATAGCAAAGGTGACTGCCACTCACAAATATGCTTGTCTCAAGCCATCTGGAGCCCTTCATACGAAAATATGCAGCCAACTGAAGGTAATGATGGTTATCACATGGTGCACATTATGGTGAGGGATATTTGCCAAAATGAAGGTCGATTTGCATCAGGTGATGAACCATAGTTTTTGTTTTAAAACTACCAAAAAAGCAGAAGCACTGTCCCTTGAGATTTTAGCTATTGGAGATCGAATTTCTTATAGTCATAGTTTGAGGAGGACTCTGGATTTCAGACAGGATTTCAAAGGAGAATACAAGCAACACTTGTAAAGTGAAACTCCTCCAACCCTACCACCTATCAATTTCAAGAGAGAGAATCATAAATTTTATAAAGATGACTAAAACAGGTGGAAAAATAAATAGAATTGAGCCACATGGTGCAAACCTACTGGATGCAAATTCGAGGGTAAGAAGCTTGTTTATCTAGTCAGGGTGGTATTCTCTGTGCACTAGGTTGGGGAGATGTAACCCAGGAGTAGCTCAAGAGTTTTCTAATTCTTTTAATGGACAAGAAGCCACAATTTATGGCCTTACCTTGTAGGTTTCTAAAGACTCCATTGCTGAAGCCTTTAACCTTCCGCAAGAAGGAGAAAGGTGGTTTAAAGGGCTGGTTATCATGAGAGGGGATCTCAATATTTTCCTCAAGGATGCACACAGAGATTCAAATTGGGCCAAGGGAATTCCAAGAAATTATCTTAAGAATGACTGGGTAGAAGCTATTAAGCTTAGCAAGGTGTAACTCACTTGTGAAAGGAGGTATATAGTTGTGTTCCTTTATCACATGAGGTTTCTTTTTCATGTTGCAGGTATGAAAACATTAAATCTACCATATTTATTGTTGAAAATCTTGACAATGATGTCAGCATGGGTTCAAACTCACACTTCTCTTTCAGAGTATAGCTTGTATCATCAAGCTTTAATCAAGGTTCTAGTTGAAGAAAAGTTAGGGAAGAGAAATCAAACTTGGGATCATTTGTTGTTTTACAGGGCAGGCCAACCTGCACCTACACCTCCAGTTTCACAACCACACTCTCAGCCTGCAAAAAGGAGAACAAAGAGAAAGTCTAAATTAGAAAATATATATTAGAAGGCCAAGGGAAAGAAAGAAAAGGTTTTTGCAGTTAAGGCCAAGAGAATTTGGAAAAAGGAGAGAGCTCCTCAGCAAATAAACCCAAATCTATGAAAATCGAGCCCCATGTTCCTCCTTTTCCTAATGTCTACACCAGAGCTTGAAGAGGAAGGTCTGAAACTGTAGATAAATCAAAATTGTAGGTGCTACCTGGAATTATGGAAGCACATATTTAGCAGAATATGGAGAAAGAGTATCGATCTACACAATCAAATGAAGAACTCCTCAAGGATGTTGGATATGACATCAGTAGTAAGAAGAAGAATGAAGATGACAAACCTGTTGTTGGTACCAGGAAGAGACATACTAGAGACAACAAATAGTTTAGGCTAAAATACAAGGCTCTACATAATCCAAGCCTAATGACATAGGTCATTGATATTAAAGGTAAAATTGAAGGGTCAAAGAAAGAACAATCCATGAAAAAAAAAGAAACAAAACCCCTTCAGAGCAACACTCAAAGCCCTCAAAGAGAATAAAAACACAAAAGGGTTCTAAGGAGGAGAAATCCACTGTCAAGGAAGCAACCACGAGAGAATCCAGATCCAGATGAGCTACTGATAGCAAAAATAACATAGATAGGCTTGCTGAAGTTGCAACCGACATAGAAGGAAGGTAAAAAGTTTTTTGATACAAGTATGTTTTTTATTATCAGTCACAATTTTGAACAACAAATTAGATGTCAAGGCATATAAGCTTGCACAATATTTTCATCATTTTCTATGTATTTTTGAAAAATAAATAGAGTGCTATCAGAAATTCTGGTAGCATTCCAGTTTTTGCGCAGTTACAAGTTTTTACTGGAATTTCCGGTAGCGCTTGTTACAACTGAATTTTTACACCTGTCAGCAAATTTTTCCAAGCCAGTTAAGGATGGATAAGAACCCATAACCAAATTTACATAACAAGTGATGGTGAGAGGTGGTTATGAGGTTGTTGGAGGTATTATTAATTGGAGCTACATGGCTATTTAAAGACCCAAGGAAGAAGGAGATAAATCAGTAGAAAAGGGGGAAACATGACAGCACAATGAACATTTCAGTACAAATTTTTTCTCTTCTTTCTTCTCCATCTATCCTTTCTATTTTATTTCAATGGGATATGGTTTTAATGTCTTTTGAAACCTATGTAATGTTAGGAGTAATGTTTTCTTATTTTTAGAAGAGATGGAGTTGGTGCCTCTCTTGCTATATATACCATTTGTAAATACCATTTCTAGGTTGGATGTTGGTCTACCTGAAGACTGAATATAATAAAAAGATTTTTTTACTTCACGCTGGAGGATTTTGTGACTCATCGAACGTCTAATGTGTGGTGTGTCTCTTTTCTTTGTTAATTTCTTCTAAATATGAATTGTAGCAACTAGTAAGGTGTGAGTGAGAAACTCTTAAGGGATTTAATAGTAAATTATCTCCTTTCAGTTTTCTGCAAATTATATCTGTGTTATAGAACATGTCAATGAATATTTCATAAAGGATTTTTGGAATAATTTATACATGCAATCTATTTTCTGAATGTTGTTTACTTTGAATAAACAGATTTTGTGTAAAGAACCATCATCCTAGTTGTGTGATTGATTTAGGATATGAATATTTTCTAAAATAGGTACCAACTATCCATGTTCTCCATTTCTACACTCTGCTCCCTATACTACCAATTTAACCACACAATTTATACTCGCCACAACTTTCCAAATGTATGAAAGTATTAAAGTATATAAAAAATAATTTCAAAATATTTGAGATGCCATCCCACCACCGAAACAACCCCTTTAAAATTTGAAATGAGCTATGATGTGTAAGTCTTATCCTTATGCGCTCAAGGAGTGACTCTTTGCGCTAAAATAATTCTTCCTATCAACCAATTGTCGTAAACCTCAAGTGCTTGCATTGCTTTCAACTAGTCAAATTCAAACTAAATTCTTCCCGTCAAATGATTACCAAAAATATTCAAGGAGCACAATTTCTTTGGTTTCCGTGATGATCTTCTCTACGTTTTCATGCTCTTCAATAGCCTTCCAAGTCTACTATGTAATTGTCATGATGGATGAGCTCATCATCATGTAAGGATGTCTCTGTGCTTCTTCATGCTCTTCACTGCCTCCAAGTCTACTATGTCATTGTCATGATGGATGAGCTCATCATCATGTAAGGATGTCTCGTTCTATAAATGTAATCCCCGTTTCCGCCGATGTGGGCTTGGCCCTTCCTTAATCTAACAAGAAAACACAAGCCTTCTCTACCTCTTTGGTATGTTTGAGTGACCTCAATCTTCCTCCTCACCGAAACCGTGCTAGGTTAGCCAACCTCCACATGTCTAGATGGTGTTGATGGTGGAACTAGGCTAGTAGGTCGGGCTACTAGAAGACAACAACATTTTTTCTTTCATGAAGGTTTCCAAATGATGCCTTTCTATTCAAGCTGGTGTAAAACAATGATTTTGATAAGAATGTGGTGAAATAGGTTGCTTTCAAGACTACTTCCGCTTATGTTGAACTTTTTCCGTCATGGTTACCAAACTTTTTTGTGTAGATAATATGGAAAATCGAGTGGCTTTACCCCTATGAAATGCATGAGAAGTATAACATGATACCCATATATTATAGAAACTCTTCCTCACAAAGAAGTACTTCATGATGATCTTCGTTAATGGTGTATACTTCAAGGAGGTGCCCAACATGAAAATTCTTCTTCATGTGTTGTCGATAATGTATTAGAGATAGGGTTGATAATTTTGAATGTCTAGGTATTGGTTATTGAACCATTTTTCACCATGATTGAGAATTTCGTGGCCTCAACTATTACATTAGTTGATATAGTGAAATTTATCCCCCGAAATTATTACCTTTTCTCCTTTTTGAGGCTGAGTGTATCTAACTCTCTCAACTTATTCACAAAAAGGAAGACACCCTACCCTTGAAACCAGCTCTTGGATAATGGGGAATACATCATTTCATGATTATTTAAGGGCTCAAGTGACTTATCACTTGGCCTCCCTTACAAGACTTTCTCCTCTCCATTTGATTGTTTGCAAGGGGTGAAACCCTAATGGGAACAAACAAGGAAGGGAGAAAAGGGATAGAATGTAGGGGTTAGCAAAGGGATATGGGAGTAAAAAAAATTTAGGGGGATAGATAGGGGTTTTAGGTAATTTTAGGAAGTGAAATGGAATGAAATGGGTATGGGAATTGAGCTAGGAATTTTTACATAGTCCTAGCTAGAAAACTCGCCTAAAAATTCTGCAAAATTAAAGTTAGGCTTAGGGTTTGGGACTTAGGAAATGGGAATGAGGGGGAGCGAAGGCTAGGGAGGTGGTTTTCGGTGTGAGGGAGGGTAAAAAGTCTAGGGGAGAGTTTTTTTACTTTTCAAATTCAGAAAATATGGGCCAACCGGTAAAATGGAGGGTAGGGGCCAATGGAGGGTTTTCATTCTAAATCAATGAAATTGAGCTGCAAGGAGGTGTTACATGAGGTGTCACTTAATTTTCCACTACTCATAAACACCTTTATAGCCTTCATAAACCTTCGAAATTTTATTTGATGCCTCTAGGAGAGGAAATGCAACATTTGGAAGAAAGTGCGTGTGTAGCCCAAAGCACAAGCAGGGTCGCTTTGGCACCAAATTTTGAAGTGTTTTTCACTTGAATTTGTTTATGAAGCACTCTGTGATGAATGAGAGCTTCTCTTCAATGTGGTGAATGAGAAAATGAGCTTTAATTGGCCTTTAATAGCTTCCGATGGTCATTTTTCTTCATAGTAATGGGATGGCCCACTACATGTCTTTTCATTTCGCTTTGAAAACTTGTAGCTTTGAAACTTAGTATGCGCCTTTAGGAAAACAAGTTGAAATTATTACATATTTGAACGATGAATTACATTTGAAACCAAAATTTATCAACAAATTTACCTATTACCACTCCTCATCGCATTTTATGCATGGAATGACATATTTTGATGATTGAAACCCTAATGACCTAATGGAAAAACTAAAATGAATGAAATCATGATGATGTTTGATTGAAGTGATGATGATGATATTTTATTTGATGGTACACTCAATTGAGTGATGACAAAGGGACTCCATGTAAAATTTTGTAAAGGAGTGGAAATATCCCTAGACACAATAGCCACCGACCAAATTTTTACTCAAGACCTAATGAAATGACAAAAATTGACTTTGAGTAGCTTAAAAAGAGATGGTAAGTACCATTTGATCACTAGTGATAGGCTAAATAGACTGACACTAACATAAATTATAAATCATCAATCGATACGATTTATAATATCCCTCTAGGTGTTGTTATAAGTTTACCGCACCGGACATCATGGCCGAATAACACTAGTATATTTTATTAAATAAAGGAGTCTATTATTAGCGAATATTCAAGCATCAATGCGTTTGCGTATTTAGCACACCGTGATTTTTTGTTTTTCAAAAAAAAAATTGTATGGTGCACCATGGTATATGCAACAATGGTGCATGTATGGATAATAAAGCACTCTGATGTGTTTGAATAATTTCTATGCACCATCGCAGAAACATCTACTTAAAATTCCCTCAATTTCCACCTCCGCTAGTGACCTTAGCTACAAACATATTTTGGTCTTATTTTTATAGGGGTCTCGTTAAGAATGTATTTTCCTTGTAGTGTATGAAAAGAAGGGGGCAAACCCTTAAATATTCAAAACTACATGGGTCCCTCATTTTTTGAATAAGTGATGTAGGTCACTTCATTCTTTTTATACCACGCGGATGATGTCATAAGATAAAAGGTATGAGAACTAATGTATGTGACATAAATAATGAATTAGTAGCATTTTAACGTTTATTAACTAGATAAAATTTAAATTTCATATGGTTAAATTTTTAAACCTTTCAATCGTTTTCTCGATATCGTTGTAAACCTTTATCATTTAGTTAATACAAATAGAGTAATAATTATCTTTATCTTTTGTTATAATAATTTTACAACTAATAAAAGTAATCCTAATCAAACTCCTTAAGGGTTGCTAAATCAAAATCACTTTCCATAATTAGATATGTTAGCTTCTAAATTTCATTTTTAGGACTTCATAAAATCATTTAACACAAATGGAATATGTATTAGAGATTTAATTTTATTATGATAGTGGTTTTTTCACATGTTTTAGGAGTTGCATGATAACTCAATGGGAGGAAAACCCGTCAAATTTGAGGTAAATCCTTAGCGATGGTGAGGACCTACATGAGCCTTCTCTTGTCTATGAAGGAGGTGCATAGGTGCAAAGAATGGGTTCGTTGTTAAGAGTTTGAGAGATCAAAATTAGAGGGAGATTATGGGGATCTATTAAGAGGGTCATAACTCTCCTTAATATTATGTTAGGTCTTACAAATAAGTCTCCACATGGGGCTTGAGTTGGTCATAGGTTTGAAATATAGGTCACCCGACATTAACACTTGGAAAGAGTGGTAGGAACATGCCTCTTCACTTGGATAATGGAAGTGGAACATAATTTCAAAGATAGAGTTCATTCATACCATATGTATGTTTCAAGTTATAGACAATAACTAAACCCCTCCTAGATACATTTAGCTCATAGAGAAAGAAGTGTATCTTGTGTTTGCTAATCATAAGACGAATTGTTGAAGGGAAATTCAAGTTTGCTATAGTGCTATACTTCAAGCCATGAACAATCTCCCCATTTTTATTTTAGAATATAAGTGTCCAAAACAATGAAATACATATAGAATGACGCAATAAACCTACCAATAATAATACAAATTAGAAGATAAAAGTAGCCCTTAATTTGGAGGTGCTCTCCATAGAAGTTGGAACTAATAACGCTTCATGAAATTGAGTTGAGAGGATCTAATAAATATGAACAAGAAAAAGGAAGAAGATCCAAACTCAACTAGGATCCAGAATGGGAATAATTTTACTAAATAATGGGAAGAGTTCAACCAACAACAAGGAGAAATTATATGGAGAAATTATAGGGGGTAAGTAATTTCTATGAGGTTGATAATGTAGACTCTAAATGTAGGTGGTTCAAGTGCTTAGTTATTGAATTTGAGATCTAATATTTGAAAATGTGATAGTGTTTTCGATAAGATTTGAGAGGCCAAAAATCTTGTTTTCATGAACCTAAACAAAGTTTAAAAGAGGGTAATTATAAGAAAATAAATCCATAAGTATTTAAAAGGCATGAAAAGCATCCCTTTAGGAAAAGTTTGAATTTCCAACTCATTATATATCTAAGTAAACTTCAAAACTTATCGATCGTTAAATAGGTTTATAAGCTACTTGTAGAGGGCCCTATGAACCACCTACCACTAGATATGGGCATGTATACTTCTATGACCTACCCATCATGTGTTAGAGAGAAACAAGTAGAGGGAAACATCAATTTTAACCTTGTCAACACTTATGTAAACACAAAATGGGAATGTGGGCATTGAGAATGTCAAGAAGTCATCTTTAGCTAACATACTATAGATAAAGAATAAAACATAGTAAATGATCTATGGGAAGGAGATAATTCTCGACAAGAAACCTACCATGAGGTAAACAAGACCAAATAATAGCCCAACAAAGTAACAAAGTTACCTTGTCTAAGTATTAGACATCAAATGGACCAAATAAATTCATATATCTAGAATTAGGCAAGGGACTAAAAATAGGAAAATAATTAAATGACAATAATCTTTATCCAGATGATGAGAGTTATAAGAGTCATATTTAGGATTTGAATTCAAGCTGGTGGAAAACCATCCACCGCACTATTAAGTAATATAATTAAATCTCTACTTCTTAATTTCACATATATAACTTAGTTATTTAATTTATAGAAGAAATGTTTCTCTTTTTTCTAGATATATAAATGATTTTAACTATATATATATAAATTTTTTTTCCCAGAGAAAAAAGCGTAATTTTATTACTGCAGTTGAGTACAAAATTACAATGAGAATCACATGTACTATGTGTTCTATGAAGACAAACCCATAGAGTTTGTATACAAAAAGCATTTACAACTATATATATATATATATAAATTATTTTAACGATAAGAAAATAGTAGCAATTAGATCTACTTTTGAAATGATGTATTATCATTTAATACTATGCATTATGAACACATTTAAATGAGATTTTTTCCTTTGAAAAATTCATTTTTTTTGTCTTTAAAGACACATACCAACAAAGAGTGATCAGGCATATTTTTTTCTTTAATACATTATTTGATATTATTATAACTATTTAATATAATTTATCAAGATTCTCAAATAATATAATATGCATTAATTTAGTGTTTTTATAGAATATTAAATTTTAAGGATATTGCATATAGAAATTACCCTTATTATTTTATAACAATGCCTTGTCAAAGGAATTTGAGTAGAATCATTATGGATAACCATGTCTTGGCATTGGAGCTTGAGTAGAATCATTATAGATCGCATTGGAGGCTCGCTAGTTTAGATGAAGGTGTGTTCCTTTAATAATTGAATAGAATGAATTCAAACATTATTATTGTGGTTTTGAAAGAAAATTCATGTAGGATTATTATTAATGGTTTTGTTACTTTAGTTCAACTCAAAATTATTCTCAAGGATATAATTATTCATAAATCTCGTATCGTTTAAGTATCTTTAATTATTCATAAAAATCTGCATTAAGCTTAGGTATTTAGTTAACTAGATATTGAATAATAATGAACTAAATAATATTTATAGTAATCTACAAAGCAATGTTTAAATAAAGTTAAATTTAGTGTTTTACTCATAAAGATAATATATGTGCACATCACATATTGAGTCTATGATTTTACCAAGATAATATATGTGCAAATCACATATTATGGGTAAGTAATTTTACCTCTTTGTTATAAGGTCAGGACATGTTTTGTTAATCAACATTTTTAAATTTGGACTATATTGAGTTATATTGGTCTATGAAACTCTAAGCATGGGTAGCAAGTACCCAATACATTATGTTATCAGATCATATATTCCTTACTATCTTATAGAGATGAAACATGATCTACCCATAACAAGAGGATATCCACTAATAATACAATAATGTACTCAACAAATTAATTATTATATTTTAAAAATATCTCATTTCTCACCATTAAGTAAGACCATAATTCTTATAAGAATACAAGAGAGTTCTTGAATACGTTTTGCAATGCACCATCCTCCAATATTAAAAATCTAAAATGATATTATCAAGAGAATCTTGATCTGATATAATAATGACTAGAAATTATGAAATAGGTTTGGATATAATGGAAAATTTTTAAAAATTTCAAAAACCTCTCTCGAATATCTTTGGCAACTAACTAATTATTAACAAATTTAAGTTAAAGCTTTTATAGTTACCAATATACACAACTTTCAAGCAAGGCATAATTAATATCTTCTGATAATAAAATAGAGAAATTTATATGTTCCTTTGGGCTAATTTAGAGTAGAAGAATGTATTCTATTAAATAAAATAGTCTTTGCTTACTACAAAAATTTGGAAGTTTATGGAAAATAAAATTGAAAACAAGATGTAATTCCTTAAGTGAAATGGACCATGTAAATCACTTGATAACAAATATTTTAAATGAGCATCAAATTTTCATCCACATAGTCAATCATGTTATATATATATATATGTGTGTGTGTGTGTGTGTGTGTGTGTGTGTGTGTGTGTGTGTGTGTGTATAATTAATAGAAATTCAAATAAATTCTTTGAATTATATTTCACATATCTTGAAATTTTGTTTACCTACATTCAAAGACTATGTTATTAAAACACTATATTATTATATTGAATAAAATAATGATATATGGGCAGCGACATTCAAATATTATACCGTAAAATAATATTATATACACTAAAACATTAATGTAGAGAAGTGTTGCGCATTTATGTAGGGAATCGATACAATCCATAAACTGTCTTTGTGTGTTGTTGGGAGACAACCCCATTACCCAACACCTTGCTCTATCCAAAAGTTGAACATAGAAACAACTCCCACAAAGCCATCCCATTCCAATCCCTAATGCTGTGAAAGATATTTCTTCATTTACATAGCTCAACCATCTTCTTTTAACATTACTACCATTACCACTAACCATTGTTTTATTTGACTTCACATTTTGCTTGCATGGTGGGAGAAAAAGCCCACATAAGCACATATTATCCTGAAATGAAGCCACATTATAAAATTGTGTACATGTTGGGATTGGCCCACACAGGATATTAAATGAAAGATTTAGAGAAGCCAACATTGACAATTTAGAAAGTATTACAAGAATTTCTCCCTGTAACTTATTTTTTTCTAGGTTCAACTCTTCTAGAGTAGGTATGTCACTAAGACCTGCAGGTATTTTCCCTTCCAATTGGTTCCAAGATAAATTCAACAATCACAAGTTATTCATACTTGCTATGCTTTCAGGGATTTTTCCAGAAAGATTATTATGGTTTTGAAATTTGGTTTTGAAAGCAAATTCATGGTAGGGATTATTGGCTAATGGTTTTTGTTTAGTTTCGCCTAACTCAAAAATTAGTCTGAAGGATATAATTATTCATAAAATCGTATTGTTTAAGTATTCTTAACTATTCATAAAATCTCGTATCGCTAGGTATTTAGTTAACTAGATATTTAATAATGATGAACTGAATAATATCTATTGTAATCTACAAAGCAATGTCTAAAGATAAAATGATAGTTAAATTTATGTTTTACTCATAAAGATAATATATGTGCACATCACATATTGAGTGTATGATTTTACTGAAGATAATATATGTGCAAATCACATATTATGAGTGTATAATTTTACCTCTTTTGTTATAAGGTTGTGGACATGTTTGTTAATCAACATTTTTAAATTTGAATTATATTGGGTTATATTGGTCTATGAACTTCTAAGTATGGGTATAAGTACCCAATACATTATGTTATTGCATCATATTTTCCTTACTATCTTATAGAGATGAAACATGATCTACCCATAACAAGAGGATATTCACTAATAATACAATAATGTACTCAACAAATTAATTATTATATTTTAAAAATATCTCATTTCTCACCATTAAGTAAGACCATAATTCTTATAAGAATACAGTTGAGTTCTTGAATACTTTTTGCAATGCACCATCCTCCAATATTAACAAGCTAAAATGATATTATCAAGAGAATCTTGATCTGATATAATAGTGACTAGAAATTATGAAATAGGTTTGGATATACGGGAAATTTTAAAAATTTAGAAACCTTCGAATATCTTTGGCAACTAACTAATTATTAAGAAATTTATATTAATGTTTTTATAGTTACCAACATACACAACTTTCAAGCAAGGCTTGGTTAATATCTTCTCATAATAAAATAGAGAAACTATATGTTTTCTTTGGGCTAATTTAGAGAAGAATGTATTCTATTAAATAAAATAGTCTTTATTACATTACAAAAATTTGGAAGTTTATGGAAAATAAAATTTGAAAACAAGGTGTAATTCCTTAAGTGAAATGGACCATAAAATGATTTGATAAAAAATATTTTAAATGAGCATCAAAATTTCATCCACATATTGAATCATGTTTTGCATATATATATGTGTGTGTGTGTGTGTAATTAAGAGAAATTCAAATAAATTCTTTGAATTATATTTCACATATCTTGAAATTTTGTTTACCTACATTCAAAGACTATGTTATTAAAACACCATATTATTATATTGAATAAAATAATGATATATGTGGGCAAGTGACATTCAAATATTATACTGCAGGGGTCAATATTACATACACTAAAACATTAATGTAGAGAAGTGTTACAGATTTTATGTAGGGAATCGATACAATCCATAAACTAGTCTTTGTGTGTTGTTGGAGACAACCCCATTACCCAACACCTTGCTCTATCCAAAAGTTGAACATAGAAACAACTCCCTATTAAAGCCAATCCCCATTCCAATCCCTAATGCCGTGAAAGATATTTCTTCATTTACATAGCCTCGACCATCTTCTTTTAACATTACTACCATTACCACTAACCATTGTTTTATTTGACTTCACATTTTGCTTGCATGGTGGTAGAAAAAGCCCACATAAGCACATATTATCCCGAAAATGAAGCCACATTAAAAGTGTAAAATTGTGTCCTCGTTAGGATTGGCCCACACAGGATATTAGATGAAAGATTTAGAGAAGCCAACATTGACAATTTAGAAAGTTCTACATGAATTTCTCCTTGTAACTTATTTTTTGCCGTGTTCAACTTTCTAGAGTAGGTATGTCACTAAGAGCCGCAGTATTTTCCCTTCCAATTTGTTCCAAGATAAATTCAACAATCGCAAGTTATTCATACTTGCTATGCTTTCTGTGGATTTTTCCAGAAAGATTATTCATAGAAAAATCAAGACAAATCAAATATCCCCGTCATATTGCCACACATATGACATAATATATTCAAACCCTTTTATGTACCGGCCATTTCATAGTAATATTTGGACCTTTGTGAAGATTTGTTTGTTACAACCGAAGTCTATCAAGATCAAATGGTATTTTTCCACTTAATTTATTGGATACATCCAACCAAAACAACTTGCCGAGACTGTAATCCACCGAGGAAATACTACCGTGAAGGTTATTATAAGCAACATTTAAAACTTGCAAGTCACTAAAATTTGAGAGGCATGGAGGACGCTCACCGTAAATCCATTGTGTCTTAAATTTAGTACCAAAAGTTTGGTGCAATCGTCAATGATGAGGGCAAAGTCCGAGAAAGTTTAAGTGGAAGAAGAAGAGAAACAATTAAATAAGTCCAATGTAGATGCCTTTAGTGGGATCAATCCCTCTAATTTGTTTTCCGATAGATCTAGTTCCCTAAGTGAAACTACACTATTAATATTGTTAGGAATACTCCAAGAAAAACTATTATTATTGCTGTAAAATACATCTCGGTTTTTAATCGACCTAAACTATATGGAATTTAATTAAATAATTTGTTTGAATCCAAAGTTAAATATTCGAATGATTAAAGTTTTCCTATTGTACTTCGAATTAACCCCGTCAAATTATTATTTGAGTGTAAAAAGAATTCAAGTTTTCTTAAATTTCCTATTGTACATGGAATTACCCCCGTCAAAATATTGTTTGAGAGTGCAAGCCATTCAAGTTTTCTAAATTTCCTATTGTACTTGGAATTACCTTTGTCAAACTATTGCTTGAGAGTGAAAGTTTATCAAGTTTTCGAAATTTCCTATTGTACTTGGAATTACCCCCGCTAAACCATTGCTGAGAGTTCAAGCCGTTCTCAAGTTTTCCGAAATTAGTAATGGCTTCTAGAATTTGACCAATTAATTTATTTGAAGACAAATCTAAAGACGTTAATTGGGTCAAATTGGCAATGCTGCTAATATTATCCGTGAGCATATTGAAAGACACATCTAGAGAGTTTAATTTGGTGAAATTGGCAATGTCAAGTATCAGTTATCCGTAAGCATATTGGAAGACAGATCCAAAGAGGTTAATTTGGCAATGCTTTTAGGTATGTTCAGAAGTGATATTGGTCAAATTGGCAACGCTTGAGGTATGTTCGTGACTCAAGCCGGGAAAGGAGCGATCTTGGCCAACATGGTCAAATTGCCAATGGCCGTAGGTATGCCGCCTCCGAGGTTAAGACCAAATTTATATAAAGATGATAGAAACTCCATTGCAGTGGGAACGCCCACAGAGATTAGGGAAACCGAAATTGGTACCTTAGAGAAAGAGAATTAAATTTTTTGAGATTTTTTTTTTTTAAGTAAAAAGTATTTGATCTCTTATAATTCTGTTGATAGAATATTGTAACATTTAATTATCGACTAACTATTCTCATCTTCCGTTAGTAAATTTAAATAAATCTACGTTTTAAACTTTCTCTTTCACCTATCTCTCTCTATATTATTATTAATTTAATGTCTCTTTTTCTATATTTATTCATCGAATATCCTATTCCTTATTCATTCAATTCATTATATTTCTAATTATAATAAAAATTTTAATCCAAAGATCTTGATTTTAATTTTAAAATTCATATTAAATTAAATTTAATCTTAATTTTAAATTATATAAATTATTAATTTCCTAAACAAGCCACTTTTCTATTATTAATTTATATTTGTCAAATTCAAAATTTAATCAAAATTCTTTTTATAAATTAATTTTTTTTAATATCTATTTCTAATATTGTTTCCAATTACTTGACCCATTTAATGCTCTTAACCTTATTCTAACTCGCTAATTTTTCGCTCCTTATAAGATCTTCGTGTAGCAATTTTCTCATCTTATGCTTTAGCTTCCCGCCTCTCAAGATGGGTGAAGTGTCTACTAGAAACATCTAAGCTCAACTAGCAATCTACACAAGCCTTAAGTTCTCAACATTAGATCGGCTATTTTTAGTTTTAATTTATTTTCGATCAAGTCAAAAATGTTAAATAAAACATTATACCATTTCTATCATGTTGGAAATTGCCTAGGCTCAATTATTATTAAACATTTGTTTTTACCTCTCGAACAAATATTGTATATATATGTAAGTATGTATCATGAGAAATTAGTGCTCATGAAAATGGTCATAGATAAATGACTTACTTAAAGCACTAATCCGAAAATGATATATATATATATATATATATTTCCTTTTATATGTTTGAAAATTTAGTTCACACAATTATGATATTAATTTATGTAATTAAATATGTCAAATACTTATTAATTTTCACTGGATTAATTTTACTTCACAACGCATTTTATCTATAATACCAATTATATCACAAATACTTATTTTTTAATTCGTAAAAAATGTTTTTAAATATAATATCAATTTACTTAATTTATATATTTGAAAATGATATTACTTATTTTACTTTGATAAATTTTACCTAGCACAATTTTAACATAACTAGGCATATATTCGTGGTAAACATTATTGGTTACTTCATGTACTCTTCCTGTTTATGCTTAATGTGTCATAAAAACTAATCATTTAGCTTCAAGTTGAACTTGAATACTAACATTAATTTCATATTCATACCATCAACTTAGCCATCACATAATAGTAATATAACATTTCACTCTAACCTTCAAGAGACTCAGAAGTTCATGCCACCTAGGGTGATCTTTCCTTAGAGATGTCGAGAGGATCTACACCGAGACTAGATGAGATTGATCGAAAAATGAACTCAAGCTGCACGCTACCGAGTAAGTAACCCCTCTCTTTTCGCATTAATTCTCTCCCTACTCCTCTCGCATGCCCGTCCTCTATCCTCTCGCAACCCTAAGGAGCAACATGGTCAACAACACTTCTCTTAGCAAATTTTTGTCCTACTAGGTAAAATTTCGCATTAGTGCCTTCTTCCTTAATCGCCAAGAGGTGCTCTCTGCTACCTTTACTTTATGCTTTGCTTCGGATTGCCTTGTGGAGATACCCATATGACAATCGCTTCACGTCTTCTAGGTGGGTGATTCTCCTTATTTGTGAGGTACTCAAAGCATTGGTGTACATGCCTTCCGCCAACAAGGTATACTCTTCCAAAGGGTTTAAAATCTTAAACACCTCCCCGATTTTCATTCTTATATTCAACTCTAAACTCTCTCACCTCCGTGGCCGACAAGTTGAGCATATGGGGACACAATATCAAATTTTCCGTGTATATTATTACTCGTTATTTCCAAGTGCTTCCCATAGAACTTTTTGTTCCATGAAGAGTACTCTACTAAATCCGGGTTTTCATTACTTTTCATTTGACATGTACAAGGTTTGTGTTCAACGTTTCAAGGTTATCAACTAGAGTTTGAAAATCGAGGTTCCATTCTAATAATTTCTTGCTAAATTTTATTTTTACTTATTTATAAGTTCACAGTAGTTTTTACCCTACAAGAGTATTCGTGTCGCGTTTTCGGCGTAGTCTCTAGAGATTCATCGTAATGTTGGAACCCTTGGATTCCTTAGGTAAGGGTTTCACTTTATTTTAACTTTAATTTATCTCTTCAAAGATTTGTTGGGTTGTTAAGTGAAAACTTCTCTAAGAATTGTTCTATGTATAGTTTTAGAGTCAAGGGTACTCCTTTCTACTACATACAACCCCAAATCGTTCAAGAGGATCATGTTTTCATATAAATTTTATTTATCTCGTAAAAGGTAATTCTACTTGAAAGTTTTCCTATTTTTGTTGCATGAGTCTTGTTTGCCATGTCATACGTATAGTTGTCTACTAATAACTCAACGTTATTTCTTGTCAATTTTTTTTTAAGGTTTCCTGCATTTCGTTCATGGGGCGAAATTATAATGTCATTCTCAATTATAAACTTTAGGTTTCCCCCGATTCTACTATTTTCGTCGTGTGTAGCATTATTAATGATATCAATAAATTTCAACATTTTCATAAAGGCTTCGTAACTATTACCTTTTGAAACTCTTGCAATGTACTTATTTTACAATACCATGTATGAGAATATGTTTGTAGAAAGTTTCACTACCATTCAAATTTTTCTTCTAGAGACTTGGGTCGGCTAAGCTATGGCCCGTACCTTCTTATAATGATTATCATTTAAACATGAATTCCATCGAGTCACCCCGCATAATGTCTTTCTTATAAGTTTTGGGAATTCGAAAGGAGTTGAAATACAAGAAACGGCTGACCGAGCTTATGATGTCAAGCTCTATTATTTGGGCTTATGTCCTAACCCATAGTTCTTTCTTTTAAAACCAAGTAATGCTTATTTGTGTCTATATATATATATATATCCTTGTACATGGGGCTTACCATCAGAGTTATTATGATAGGCAATCGTGTACAAGGATATATATATATATATATTACTTAGCTATGCCTACCGTAGTTATTATGAGATAAACATGTATTTTGTTTTACGCATAAATCTCATAATTAGGGAATAGTTGTTTACAACCATCTATTTCAACGTACATATCTACATGTCACTTGCTAGCCTACTTTTCTCTCTCAAAATTAATTAATGGGTCACGACCATATAGCTGCCATATCCTTTCTTAAGGTTTATTTCTTACGCTTGCAAATAACAATGCATATATATATATTTATGAAATAATTTTCTTTCTTTTACCATCATTCTTTCCTCTTGATTTTGCTCATCACAACACAATTTCCTCGCACAAATTATAACATTTTACTATAACACATTGTATATACATATGTATTGATATTATAGTCATTCATATTTGTAGATATTTTATCATACCTATCCTCTTTATAAATATAATGATAGAAATGATTGAGTTCGGCATCCAATCAAAAAAATATAATTATCTTTTCAAGCTTAGATCGCCAGAAATTCCGAGGGAATAAAGTTCACTCCTCCCCGACCATCGAGAATGGTAGTGTTGGCGTGCTCACCCTATGCCGCTGTACACAGACAATAAGTGATTACGTAGACCTTACCAGGTCTTTTCGAAACTTCGGAACCAAACAAGTCCAACTTAGGATATCAAAGACTCCAAGTTTTATTTAAGGATTCCACTCACCAACCACCAAGAATACCCCGTTTGCTAGTTTCCTCGCCCTTCATCAACAACAATGTCATCTTCGAGGAATCGAATATTTTCCTTCTTTTCCTCTTAGATGCCTCGTGTATTTCCTCCTCGCCCTCTTGATTCTTTTCCTAACCGAGGTTATTTATCTCTAGGGATGA
Source organism: Pinus albicaulis (assembly GCA_034641835.2). Lineage (NCBI taxonomy): Eukaryota > Viridiplantae > Streptophyta > Pinopsida > Pinales > Pinaceae > Pinus > Pinus albicaulis. The sequence goes on from JAXQQM020087037.1 coordinate 117,229, forward strand.
GAGAAACTCGTCCTCTAATTTTCCGGTGAATGAAATTTCACTTAGTGACTTTTCCCCTCAATTTTCTAGGGTTTTCATAACTATATTATTTAAGGTAACTTTAAAACATTTTATTATTAAGATTTCCATTCAACCCATAACTTACCAAGAGATATCAAAGAAAGTAATTTATATATTTAATTTTATGTAAATGTACCGTGGTGAAAAATCCATGTAATAAAAGTTAAAAATAATAACCACGGTTGATGGGACACTTATTCAAGTTGAATGTTGGGAAAACATCCTAGTGGGCATTAATTTTGCTTAATATGGCTAAATAAATTGGAAAAGGAAAAGGAAAAGGCTTTGGAAAGGAAAGGGTCATTATTTGGCACATTTATTTATGAAAATAATGGAAATTAGGAGAAATGGAGATGAAAGGTCATTGGTTTCATGTGAGGAGGAAAATGAAGGAAATTAAGGGAAACTGAAGAAAAATAGAGGCCCCATTGATAAAAATGGTGTTTTGAGGATTAGTCATGCTTTTGATGGTTCAAGATATTTTTTCAACCTTTTGTCACTCAATTTTGGAGCTCTCTCATTATTATCTCTCTCTCTCTCTCTCTCTCTCTCTCTCTCGCACTCTTGACGCTTAGAATTTATTGGAGCATTTTTTTAACTCCACAAAGAATGAAAGAAGAATGAGGAAGCAAGCAAGGAGGAGCAGGAATCAAGAAGCTACAATAGGCTTCTTGGTAGGTATTGGTTTTCATGTGTGTTTTATTTATAGATCTGCATGCATGGTATCGTATGTGGCTCTTTTTTGTCTTGGATTTTGTTCCAGGGGTGACAAGAGCTTAGGCCTGTACTCCCTGCCAATTTCGATAGCCATGGTGTTATGCATTTCTCATGTTTTGGTTAAGCTAGACTCGTCGATGGATTCGAATCCGACCGGAGTGGATCTCCAAATTGATATAACACATGGCTTAGTAACCCATGATCTGGGATCGGTGAGTTGTGGTAATGCTAGATAGTTTATTGGTGCCTTGGTGGGCCTCGTGAATCCTTGACCGATAAATGACGAGATATATGGTGAAGCTTAGGAGATTGTTTTCTCTCCATTAGGCCTAGAAACTCTTCCGGGTTGAGCATATATAGTAAATCTTGGAGAGTATGTCTTAGTTTAGCGCCTAGTGACCCCTTATTCGATTGTGAGTTGCAAAGAAATTTTGAGAGAATAGGAGACAAGAAAATCCTCATGGTTTAGTTGGAGAGAACTCGGTGACATCCATGCTTGTGTTGGCCTAGTGACGGATGTAGATCACGATAAAGCCTAGCTTATGTTCATGAGAGTGAGGTGGCTTAGCCACGCATGCCCCGGATTGGTTCCTTCGTGTTAGAGTCCCATATTCATGCTTGGAATATGGCACGAGGGTGATTAGATAAATAGAGATTTGGCTCGCCCAATCTATGGCCTGGGTGGAACATCGAAGTCCCATCACCAATTGGTCTTTACATTCATTAACGAGAATCTAATTCCTTTGGTATTTTATGTATAAATGTATCTGTTCATATGTGGATTCTATCATAAGTTGTATTTGTTGTTCCTTGAGAAACAATTCCTTGTTGTGAACAGAATCCGTGCTCAAGACATTAAAGATTATGTCACAAAATGTATGTCTATCTCTCGTTTATTAAAACCTTCAAATATTAATAATATATCGCACAAATATCAAATCTTTATAAACTCGCAAATATACCCTTTATATTGAAGTGAGCAAAATGGAAGATGAAGAAAGAAAAGGATTTCGCCTTGTCGCGTCGCTAAAACTAAACCGCCATAATAAAAACTCGAAGAAGTGAATAACAACAAGCTAAAGTAAAGGAGCGCCCATTAAGGATAATTAACTCTTAGATACATAAATATCAAGAGACCTCGTAGCTCTAATCACTTTACTTTATTCTCGTATATGAAAATGAAATGAAAACTAAGAAAACTCTTCGACACAAATGGATAATAGAAACTTGCAAAGCTTTTTCTATTCCTTCGATATTGTTCAAGCATAAAATTAGCCTTCAAGGTCCAAAAACTCGGAACCTTCTTTCTTCCTTAAGATGTCTTTAAATACAATCCGAACCAAAATGGTTTTCTCGCTATAAACCGATTCTAACTAACTGTGAATCGCTTAACTACTCTCCGTAGCTTAGAGGTAATATGCCTCTAAATATTTTATTACATTTACACAACTTCACTTAAAACAAAATAAAGATAATAACTACTAATCTAAAGGAACTCGATGTTCCCGGAATAAAGGGTCGACCAATGACTACTTGCGGCCGAACGGCTACTTGGGGCCGTTTTGGTATCGGAAATCCTTTTTATGTGTCAATAGAAAGTTTCTCGCATTCCTTCCGTAGTTTATCTGAAGTTATCGAAGCGTTCTTATAACGATGATATTCCAGAGTGAAGGCAACAACTCGACCGAGAGTGAGGTTATCAGAACAATGTCTTCACCATCCACAAGCAGGTTAGAAATACCTTTGTAAGAAATCATCGTTTCTCCCTTCAATATCCGTGTCTTCTCATGTCGTCCATCCGCTCGCTTTTGCAAATATCAATTGATCCTCACAAAATTTCCAGACATAATCTCACCTCCTCCTCCAAGATGAGGGCAAACTCCGTTCTTGTCAATTTATCAAACGAAATATCAAATTTCTAACCATCTCTTTAATTACCCTGTAACCGCTTCTCTCGATGCCTTTAAGGTCATTTTTAATGATAATTTTGTTTACTCCTTCAAAGATAGAAATACCTATCCAAAGATCCCCATATCTTTCAACTCTTCATCCGTCTTGGCATTAATAAAATTTATGAATTTCTGCCCAATTTGATCTTTTGATAGCGGCCTCGCTTCTCCGATAACAAACATTCTTTCGTGCTCGAAACAATGTTTTTCTCTCCTGGCAATTATATTTATGGAATCCCATTTTGCCTGCATTTCATAAAATGATCTCGTTCCGTATGAGATCCTTAGCTTTAATAAGGAAATATTTCCTTCAATTTCTCCTTGAGTTCTTTGATTTCTTCCTTGCCTTTTTGTAGCTTCTGCCGTTCTCATTTGCCTTTCCTCCCCATCCTTGCATCAACTTAAGAACTGTGTCAATCTCGTACCGGGCTCATGCATAATCTTCACATTAATTCTTGTGTTCAACAACAACCCGGGCTTGAGGGTTGGCTCCACCTGCAGAAAAATCAAAAGTACAAGTATGGTTCTCGATTTGACTTCGTAAGGTTATAGCAAATACTTTACCTCATCAAGTTCCTCGTCCTTCTTCATCAACTCGTTGTCGCAGTTCCTCTTTTTTCCTTTTCAACCTTCGTTTACTTCAGCTGCCAACGAGTGCTCGTACCGGCAATTTCAGCTTTTTCCTTAATGAAGATATTTTTGCTTCGTACTCTTCATAAGTTTTTGAATTGCGCTTTTATCATTTGGATCAACCCCGATTTTCACTATGATTTTCTTCGAAATTTCTCATTCTCGAGTAGTTAATGCCTTCGCATTGGCTTTTTCCATCTTGCATTGTTCGACAACCTTAGCAAGCATATTTTCTTCGGGTTTCGATCGCCGTAGCGTTGTCTATTTCAAATCATCGACAATCAACCGACTCGTTTGCATGTGGAGATTCATTTTGTCCCACAAGGGGATCTTTTTCACGTCCATGACTATATTCAACTCCTTAAAACCTCCTCGAAGGTCCAAGGGACATTCCCGTCTACGTTTACGCTCATCTTAAATCGATCTTCTCCGATCCACACAACAATAGTCTTGCTGGTCGTACAGGTATATGGTGCTCGCTTGTGTTTCTATATTGGCTTCCTATTCTTTGGTTCTTTTCTTCAATCATGAGAACACTTGCTTCATGGAAGGAGCCTTTTCCCAAATGAAGTTCGTCCGCTAGAGATGAAGGGTCACCTTGTTCTTCACCGAATTCAAGAGTAAAACTGTGTGAATTAGGAAGAGTGGTCTTCATAATTTAGTCCTTTTCCTCCTGTTCCTCCTCATCGATCTCAATAACATCATCTCTCCCTCTTTTGCCCATCTTTTCCAATATTATGTGTGTTTCTGAATACTGATCCGTGATGAACTCGTCCTCCCGGATTAGCCAATTTCTTAAATCCGGCTTACTCACATGAGTAAAAGCAAAAGATACCCATTCTCGACCCTTCTTTGTGAAATAATCCTACGTGGGTCATAGGCCCATTTCTCTCCAACATCAACCTTCCGTGTTCCTTCCAATATTTTTGATACCTCCTCAAAAGCTTGCCTTGTGTTAACAACAAAAGGGCCTACACTCATAGGCAACTTGTACATTAATCCTTTCTTCATAGTGCTTTAAAATGAACTTGATCCACATTAAGACTTTGCCTTATAAATTCCAAGGCAAAATGTAATTTCATGGGAACAAATGTTGGAAGTATATAAGGCTCAATACCGACTCCATATAGCCTTATCCGAGAATAATCTTCAAAAAACAAACTACTTCAAATTTACAATTAGGTCCTAATTGCAAGAACTCCCCGGGACTTCGTGTGAAGCATGGGGGTAGAGTTCCATTAAGAATTTTATAAGCAAAGGGTCATGAAATGGTCTCACAAATTCAAATAAACCGAAGCCAGTTTCTCTTCTCTTCTAACCATATCTATTCAAAGCAAAAACTGATCGTTTATTTTTATTACTATCCATTATATTCAAACCAACACTCATGAATTCTTCAACATTCCGATATAAAAACAAGTAGACTACCAATGAGGGAAATCTGAAATAACTCGTTAAAGGGAAGGCGATCAATTGAGAATCCACCACTTCCGCCAAAAGGATGGGATATCTAGCACCACCCCCCGGTTTCATCATGAGAGCGAACATTCCTGTGGTCAGCTTCTTCCCGATCATCACCTCTCTCCCCAAAATCTCCATAATACAACTAAGAACCGGCCCTCGTATCAACACAATGCCTCCAAACTCGAACTTTCCCCGATTCAAATTGAGTCTTCTCTCGTACTTGATATCAAAACTACATGCAACGATTAAACTCTTCATTTGAAAGCTCCTCGAAATATTGAATCAACGAATCTCTCGTAGAACTCGCAAAGGAGAATCATTTTCTCGGAAAACATAATGCCCGACGATTAATTGAGTTGAAACCTCGCAATATTTTCCCTTTTGGGAATTCATAACAAAACACTTGCCGTGGCAATATTTACGAAACCAACCAAGAAATAAATTTAGAAGACATGAGTTTTTGGAATACAAAGTGACAACACTCCCGAACTTTGCATGCGTAAAACACAGTGACTTGTCGTTGTTCGCAGTTACTTGATAATGCAAGAGAGGATGATTTACTTCGATGACGCGAGATCATGAACATCTTTCTCGCTATCTAGGAGGGGACTCGTACTCGACAAACCATACAATGATGTTCGTCGTCATGATCGACAGAATTTGAAAACAATTCAAAGTACCGAATAGCGCAAAGATGGCGACGCGGCTTAAATAGGGCAAAATGTACACAAATAAATCACAATAGACGAAAACCCTTTTATAGATTGCGGGAATCATAATAAATGCAATATTGACGGAGAAACACTGGCAAGAGATGACGTCATGCAGGGGGTCTATGAGTACGAGGGGGAATGTCCATACCCCCCGTAATTAACCGTAATCGTCGATCACCAAAGTTCCTGGAGATCCGACCCACAAATGCGGGGGCTTCCGGATTTTATAACTAACGGCAAGTTAACCCCCCCGCACTTGCATATCCGCGAGTTTTGAATGATGGCACTCTTTCGCTCGAAAGCTCGGCTTTCGAGCTTTAACCTTTATATATTTATATGACAACCCAGTTGACACCCGTCACATATATAAAATAAAACTAGAAACATGCATTCCCCTTTTTTTATATGCTAAAGTACAAAACTTCATACTTAAAGCATATTTTTGAATTCTTATCTGTTTTTTTTTTCTTTTTTTTCTTTTCATAATTTCAAAATGAAATATAAAAAGGATATGTAGATAATGATCCACAACATCTGGTTCCATCTGGGGATAGTGTTTTTACCACGAAACACTAAGAACCTGCAGATTAGTGCCTTCACCTCTTCGGCATGGAGTCACATATCATTACGAAAATGTACAATGACCACACCGGATATATACAATGATGAACTGAAGAATCGTTTAATGTCGCAACAATGCTTCGAGATATCGCCTGCTCACGCATATCCAAGATTCTCCTTCCAAATTCTCCAACATGAAAGTATTATTTCCCCGAACTTCATAAATTTTGAATGGGCCATACCACAAGGGATCAAATTATCGTGTTTTCTCTCTTTCTCCTCCCTTCGTGTATCCCATCTCAATATTAAATCTCCTTCGAAACAAAACTTCCTTTCGCTTTCTATCAAAAACTCGCCTTCATCTTTTGCCGATAAGTGAGCAAGCTATCCCAAAACTCGATTTCTATTTTCACTTAGTTCCATCACATTGTCTATCCTTCGTATCATGGCATTTGGTTCGTCAGCATCTGGAGAAAGAAATCACAGTTTTACCAATTGTGTGGGGAATAAAGCTTGAGTGCCGTACACCACCATAAGGACTTGCCGTAGACCTCCTCGTAGTCATCCTTGTTGTCTACAAGGCAAAACTAGCTTCGTGTCCCAATTCTTTTCGATTTCACCGATCGTTTTCTTCAAAATTTAACCAATGTTTTGTTGGTGGATTCGCTAATCCATTTCCCCGCTTGATGGTAAGTCAGAGAGTGAGACAATGTCACATTGTAAGTTTGGAAAAAAATAATAAACTTCTGAGGAATCAAAACCCGAGCATTATCTCTGTCACAATCTTCACCAGCATCCAAACCTCGCTAAAAATATTCTCTCTTCCAAAAACTTCATTACTACCAAATCATTTTCTTTCCGTGGGGAATTGCCTCTACCCACTTTGTAAAATAATCCGCAGCGCAAGAATCCATTTAAATCGCCCACCGGATGGTGGATTTATTTCTCCGATGAAATCCAATCCCCACTGCCTAAAGGGTTCTTCACAACGAAAACAAGGAGAAGAGGTAGCGGGAGCCAGCCTTTTTCTTCTCTCGCAAATAATTGGCATTTTTTTGACAACTTTTGACTGCTTTGTAACATCGAAACACGTTGGCCAATAGAAACTCGATTTGAATATTTTGTGAGTGTTACCTTCCACTCGTAATGCCCTCCACACAAGCATTCATGATATTCTTCATCACTTCAAATTTCTTCCGTAAGACACAACAACAACATACTGGCAGATCCTTCCAATATAACTTTTTCTTCGATTATAACATAAGGTTGAGCCTTAAGTTTTAGAGCCCCGTATTTTTCTATTAATTGAAGGGGGACAGAAAGAAAGCATAGATAATGTACAATATCCTTTATACCATTCCGAATGCAGAGAAATTTATACTTAATTGCTATTCGACCGATTATCACGCGCGCTTCCACGCCTTCTTTCACAGGGGCCGCAACTGATTCCCAATGCTTGGAAGTTGGATTCCCGCGCAATTTGGCCAATCCCAACCCTTTAACCGCCTTTATTTCGGTTTTACATCCAATCATTACTCTTGAATTTTAGCGGATCCATTTTTCCCTTCCTTCTTACCTTCCACATCGCTTTGTACTAGCACGTCTTTCACAAAGCGAATTGGGAACGTACGCTGTGATCTCGTAATGAAGGACATAAGATCTAAAAGCTTTCGTTGCTTTTACCGCAGCGTACACTCCGTTTCTCCAATATATTATAATTCAATTCTCGCATCTCAGAACTTTACCGAAATATGCAAATCGGTCGTCTCGCTTTTCTTCATTTCTCTCGCAATAAAACGGCCGCAATAGGGGCCGAGGGAGAAGCAAATGAAAAAATTTGAAACGGTTTCAAATAGTCTCGGATCGACTAAAACAAGTGCTTCCTTTAAAGCCCTTTCGATTCTCTCGAAAATATTCCTCGCCTCCTTGTCCCACTTTACTCTCAAAGATTCTTTTAACATGTCTCGTAATCTTTTTTAACGATTTCAGCATAATTAGGGACAAACCGCCTTAGGAAATTAATTTTTCCGAGAAAACGCCGAATATCTTTTTTACTGTGCGTAGGATTGTCCGAATGGCTTCGACCTCTACGGACGACCTTCACTCCTCTTTGAAACGATGTGCCCAAGACTTTTCCCTCCTCCAGGCAACAAGACTTCTTTGGATTCAATGATAATCCAAACTTTTCGCACTTCATGAAGGCTTTCTCGTAAATGTCAGAAATGTTCCTCATCGACTTCGAAAAAATTCTGTGATACATCTAGTCAAACCACCACAAACGTGTCTTCCTACAAATGCGATATCCATCGCCCTTTGGAATGTGGCCCTCGCATTCATCAAAGCCGAATGGCATCCTCGGCGCACATGAAAGTCTCCCTGGGGCGTAGTGAAAGCGGCTTTCTTCCGATCCTCCTTCTCCACTACTACCTCGATTATAACTCGCGAACCCATCTACCATGTACAATCTATAAGCACCCCGTCACTGTGAAGACAAAGTCCATTTTCTAAAGGATAATTATCCTTTAATGAAGCCCCTCGTTCAAATTTCGAAATCTACGCATAACCTTATCTCTCCGTTTTTCTTTCTGGACAGGTACAAGATTAGAAAACCCAATCCGAATACCCGAGCGGAACGATTATCTTGGCTTGCAACAATTTCTTTATTTCTTCTCGATTGGAGCTGTCAAAGCAAGGGATTAATCAGCTTAAGCTTTTGTTTATGTGACTCGACTCCATCTTTGAGTGGAGTCTTGTGCCGTATGATGTTCTTATCATATGTTTTCAAATCATCATATGACCAAGAAAATACATCTTTAAACCCGTTTAACAACTTACATACCTTTCTTTATATTCTCAAGGAATCCCTTTCACCGCCTCAATTATTTCCAGTTTCGTGGAGTACCCAAATTGCAATCTTCCACCGGCTCATCTTCGTTCATCTTCCTTTGATCCACAACAACATCATTAGCCCCAAAACAATCTTTCAAGAGGTACTAAGCCCCCGGGTAAGACATTGTTTTTTAATCGAATAACTTCTCGACTACCGATCTCCTTTTTAAAGGTCTTACCACCAATCCTGCCTTCATCAATTTTCCGCATCAATCCGATGATCTTCAAAACTCTCGCCTCATCACCGTAAATCATGACCGTCATCATCTTCAAAGATCTGCCAATGTTTAATATTTTCAGAATCGGTCTATGTCTCATCTCTATTTCATACCTTAGCTCGACGCCGATAGGAGGCTTGAACGTACTCGTCGCAACCGCCAATGAATCCGCCAATCTATTTTCTTTCTCTTTTGGCCCAAATCGTAAATTGAATGCTTCGAAATAATTTTCAATCGATCCCCATACTTCATTCCGGTATGCTCGTAACTGGGATGCTTGGTTTGGCATAACTTTCTGATCCGCCTTATAATCAACTCTAAATCTCCAAACACAACATAGTTTTAATTCCCATCGCTTAGCCGTTCGCAACTAATAATTAATGCCTCATATCTCCGCGACATTATTAGTAGACTAACCCAATTTAAAAAAGAAAAGGTACCAAATTACCTTCGGAGAAACAAAGATGAAACCCGCTCCAGCATCTTCTTGAAAATGCTCCATCAAAATAACACTTACGTACTATTCGAATGTAATTCCTTATGCATACACCGTCGAATCGTTTCCCCCGAGATTCCTCGCCACTCCCCGCATCCCTCCCGCAAAGATGAAACATGACAGTCGCCCTTCTCTGCCATAAATTGGTGAATTACTTGCATCTTTCTTGGTAGCAAGTTTTTTGAAATCTAGTCTCTCTATACAACCTTCTCTTCACCATTGAAAACCGAATAATAGCATACGTAAAGTCCAGCTTTCAAAACTCCTCCTGCATTTTGCTCCCCATGATCTAGATAATAACATTCCAAACCCGGGCCGGAACATTCGCCACTACAACGTCCATCATAATGCTTTTGGTCAAGATTTGGGCCAATGAGACAACCATATTCTTTAATGAGACCTACACACTTAACCCTCTTCGAGTCAAAAGAGTAAAGATCTCTGTATGGTTTGGTGATTTGTAAATTTAACTCCTTCATCACACTCAATGGCATCGTTGTGTGATGCACTGCATCCAAAATGCATTGTGCAAAACGAAATCATGCAAGAGAAGAGATATATAAAAAGGAGGAATTAGACGAATCTACCTCTTCCACATGAGGTCCAAACGTCACCACCGGCTTTTCCTCCCCGCATTCACCGTATCACTCACTACGTTGGGACAGTTGATAAATTCGGCCGATTTCTTGTAACCTTAAAGGCTTTTAAGTGAGTTCAAGAAGAGGTACTTGTATCTTCACTTTTTCTAACTCTTTTCGACAAACTCGAAAGTTTGATTTGATCTGTCAACTTTTCGTGGTCTTCTTGATCTTTTTTAAATTTAGATTTCCGATTAGAAACTATAACCACCTTCTCCAAAATGTTAGAATCTTTATCTCTCGTTCCGGGATGTTTCACTTGTCGCTTACCTTTCGCAATGGAGTCGCCTTTGGAGTAGGTGCTGTTTCGATTCTTTTTCTTCATTATCTTGCGTCCTCAACCTCTTTTTCGACCTCAAATCATACTTTTTTATGCAACTCGGATTTCATAAAAATCATGGAATTGCTTGCGTAATCGTCCATCTCTTCTTGATCAAATGAGAGATCAGCTCTTCTTCCTCTTCCTCTTCTTCTCCCCTTCTTCATCGATCTCTTCTTCTATTTCGTCGTCTTCCATATACACAAAACAGAAATTTGAGCATCATCTTCTCTCGTCATCATCTTCATCTCAATGGGAATCCAGACGGGGCTGTTTATGTACAAAGGTGTTGTGACCCGATCTTGATCCTTTCTTTCTCTTTTGTAGAATTTGCAAGGGTCGTTTTTTGAATTGGGGATTAAAAACCCTCTATTCTCGTCTCATGTGCTTGCTATCTATATTTCCAACTTTACCAACTTATTTGAAGATTTTTTATGACCTTAAATATGTCTTCACCCTTCCGATCCCGAGCCGAGGCTTCCTCTTTAGCTTTTCCTTTATCCGAAACTTTTACCAAAGAAAGGCATACATTTGCTTCAATCTCCAAAGCATCGCCTTGAATCTACTCCAACGTAGGAGACCTTCTTCTTTCCTCGCCGTGAAACCGACCTGGTTCAAAAGCACCAAAGAAAACAACCCTGTCTAACCTGAGGGGGTTTCATTTCAACAAAAGAAAATATCATACAATTTGTTAAATCTTTTAACAAAATCATTCATATTTTCATCAAATTTTTTCTTGATTGCATTAAATTCTATCAAAGAATAACCGTGGTCCCTTTTTTTTCCCCATCTCTCAATGAAACGTCTTTCCGGTGCAGCATCCCAATCATTAATGGAACCATCTCCGCACTTTTGAACCATTTCCTTGCCTCTCCACTCGCAGAATGAACGAAAAGTCTCATGACAACATCCAAATGTTCAACGTTTAGATTCTTCGCAAAAGTGCAAAACAGGGCAAGTGTCAGTTTCATAGCTTATTTCATCTTCACTCAAGAACTGGGAGTAACTTGAGATACTCCTAAGGCAAATCATGCAATGGTTGTGGTATATTTAGAGGTGCATATCTCGTTCATCAAGAAAGTTAAAAATGAGGGAAACCTGGCCATGTTTACGCCCGGGTTAATCGCTCCTTGAGCTTGGTAAATGAATACCAGCTTGTGGGAAAAGATGAATGAGGTGAAACAACCGATATGGGAATTGGACTTTGAACAATCGCGTGTTGAGCCGGCAAACTCGTATGTGGTCGAGTTTCGTAAAAAGGGAAAGACACAAACTCCAAATACTTCTCTTCTAATGTGGGTTCTTGAAAAATGAATGGGTGAGGGTGATGATTCTTCTTTCGAGAAAATGAGTTTCTTGGAAGCTTTCTTGATGAGAAAATCGTGTGAACTCGTCACAAAAAAAGTAGCAAAGTTGTGGTTTTGTGTGTAACTAATATTTTTGGTTTCGGCCCTTCTTTGAAACAAGCTTCTCGTGATTTGACAAAACGGGAATCGTTTTGGTCGAGAGGTGTCTCGACCGTGTGAGGTTTCTTGGGAGCCAGAGCTATTTTTAAACAATCACAAAGGAATCCGCTTCCTCCTCTCCGAACAACCAGGAGGAAATGTAGAACAAAAACCCAGGGAAGAACTGACTTTCGTTCCCCGGCAACGACGCCAATTAATGTTGTTCCTTGAGAAACAATCTTTCATTGGGTGGAATGTAATCCGTGCTCAAGACATTAAAGATTATGTCACAAAATGTATGTCTGTCTTCGTTTATTAAACTTTCAAATATTAATAATATATCGAACAAATATCAAATCTTTTATAAACTCGCAATGCCATGTTCCCTTTATATTGAAGTGAGCGAAATGGAAGATGAAGAAAGAAAAGGATTTCGTTTGTCATGCCGCTTTAAAACAGAATCGCCATAATAAAATCCCCGAAGAAGTGAATAACAAATAAGCTAAAGTAAAGGAGCGCCTATTAAGGATAATTAACTCTTAGATACATAAATGTCAAGAGACCCCGTTAGCCTCTAATCACTTTACTTTATTCTCGCATATGAAAATGAAATGAAAACTAAGAAAACTCTTCGACACAAATGGATAATAGAAACTTGCAAAAGCTTTTTCATTCCTTCGATATTGTTCAAGCATAAAATTAGCCTTCAAGGTCCAAAACTCGAACCTTCTTTCTTCCTTAAGATGTCTTTAAATACAATTCAACCAAATGGTTTTCGCTATAAAACCGATTCTAACTAACCGTAACCTATTAACTACTCTCCTCGTAGCGAAGGTACATGCCTCCGAAATATTTTATTACATTTACACAACTTCACTTAAAACAAAATAAAAGATAATAACTTCCTAACGGTGTTAACCCGATGTTCCGGAATAGCGGCCGACTCAATGACTACTGTATCGGGGAATCTAAGTTACTTGGGGTCGTTTTGGTCGAAATCCTTTTTCCGTGTCAATAGAAAGTTTCTTGCATTCCTTCCGCAGTTTATCTTGAGTTATCTGAGCGTTCTATAGTCGATAGATATCTCCAGAGCAGCATAAAACTGATCACGGAGGAGGTTATCAAACAATACCCCTGCTTGTCCACACTGTAGTGAGCTGCCTTTAAGAATTGAACACTTTTTTTCCTCAATATCTGTAGTCTCTCATGCTGGCCATTCCACACGTTTGCAAATTGAACAATTTTGACTTTATGAATTTCCGTGACATAATCTCACCTCCCTCCAAAGAGGGGCAAACCTGCTCGTTTAACTTATCAAAACGAAATATCAAATTTCTTAACCATCTCTTTAATTACTCGTAACCGCTTCCGATGCCTTTAGAAGGTCATTTTTAATGATCATTTTGTTTACCTCTTCAAAGATAGAAATACCTATCCAAACATCCCCATATCTTTCAACTCTTCATCTGCCTTGGCATTAATAAAATTTATGAATTTCTTGGCCCAATTTGATCTTTTGATAGTGGCCTCGCTTCTCCGATAACAGCCTCCTTTTCGTGCTCGAAACAATGTTTTTCTCTCCGCAATTATATTTATGAATCCCATTTTGCCTCGCATTTCAAATGATCTCATTCCCGATGAGATCCTTAGCTTTAATAAGGGAAATATTTCCCTTCAATTTCTCCTTGAGTTCTTGATTTCTTCCCGCCCAGGCTTCGTTCGTTCTCATTTGCCTTTCCTTCCCATCCTTGCATCAACTTAAGAACCGTGGCCATCCAGACCGGGCTCCGTTTACAATCTCTCTCCCCGCCATTTTTAATTTCCGTGTTCACCGAACAACCCGGGCTTTGAGGGTCGCCCAATTCGTAGAAAATCAAAAGTACAAGTATGGTTCTAGATTTGATTCCGTAAGGTTATAGTGTATCATGACGACGTTCCTCGCCCTTCATCAACCTGTCGTAGTTCCTCTTTTTCCTTTTCAACCTCTCGTTACTTGGCCGCTAACGAGGCTCTGAATTTGCATCTTCTAAATTTTTTCCTTAATGAATATATTTCTCGCTTCCGCACTCTTCATGTTTTGAATTGCGTTTTTATCATTTGGATCAACCCCGATTTTCACTATGATTTTCTTCAGCTCTTCATTCTCGAGTAGTTAATTCTCTTGCATTGCTTTTTCCATCTTGCATTGTTTCGACAACCTTAGCAAGCATATTTTCCGTTCGACCGCCGTAGCAAAGTGGTCTCGCTTCTCAAATCATTGACAATCAACCGACCCGTTTGCATGTGGAGATTCATTTTGTCCCACAAGGGGATTCTTTTCACGTCCATGACTATATTCAACTCCTTAAAGCCGCCCGAGGGTCCAAGGGGACATTCCCGCTTCTGATGCGATGTCAGCCATCTTAAACCGATCTTTCTCCGCATCCATTACAGCCATTGTGGGGTCTTGTTTGGTCGGCCAGGGACATGTGGTGCCCCTTTATGTTTCTATATTGGCCTTTATTCTTTGGTTCTTTTCTTCAATCTCGTGAGGAACACTTGCTTCATGGAAGGAGCCTTTTCCAAATGAAGTTCTCGTCCGCTAGGAGATGAAGGGCCACCTTGTTCTTCACCGACTCCGAAGAGTAAAACCGTGTGAATTAGAAGAGTGGTCTTCGCTAATTTATTCCTTTTCTCCTCTCGGTTCCTCCTCATCGATCTCAATAACATCATCTCTCCCTCTTTTGCCCATCTTTTCCAATATTGCGTGTGTGTTTTGAACACCGATCCGTGATGAACTTGGCCCTCCCGGATTAGCCAATTTCTAACCGTTTCATCACATGAGTAAAAGAAGCATACCCATTCTCGACCCTTTCTTTGTGAAATAATCCCATGTGGGTCATAGGCCCATTTCTCTCCCAACAACAACCGTGTTCCTTCCAATATTTTTGATACTCTCTCAAAAGTCATTTTGTGTTAACAACAAAAGGGCCTACACTCATAGGCAACTTGTACATTAATCCTTTCTTCTTCATAGGCGTAAAAATGAACTTGATCCACATTAAGACTTTGCCTTATAAATTCCAAGGCAAATGTGGCCTCATGGGAACAAATGTTGGAAGTCTATAAGGCTTAATACCGACTCCATAGCCTTATCTCGAATAATCTTCAAAAACAAACCAAATTTCTCCAAATTTACAATTAGGTCCTAATCGTTAAAGAACTCCGGGCCTTGCCAGGAAGCATAAGTAGCTCCATTAAGAATTTTATAAGTGTGTATGGTCATGAAATGGTCCACACCAAATAAACCGCTCGTCTTCTTCTCTTTCTAACCATATCGGTCCAAAGAAAAACCGACCGTTTATTTTTATTACTATCCATTATATTCAAACCAACACTCATGAATTCTTCAACATTCCGATATAAAAACAAGTAGACTACTAATGAGGGAAATCAAATAACTCCGTTAAAGGGAAGGCGATCAATTGAGAATTCACCACTTCCCGCCAAAAGGATAGGATATCTAGCACCACCCCCGGTTTCATCATGAGAGCGAACATTCTGTATCGCTCATTAATTTCGCGATCATCACCTCCTCCCCAAAATTCCATAATACAACAAGAACCGGTTCGTATTGAACATTAAATGCCTCCAAACCGAACTTTCCCGATTCAAATTGAGTCTTATCCGGATTTGATATCAAAACGACATGCAACGATTAAAATCTTCATTTGAAAGCTCCCTCGAATATTGAATCAACGAATCTTCGTAGAACTCGCAAAGGAGAATCATTTTCTCGGAAAACATAATGCCCTCGACGATTAATTGAGTTGAAACTCGCATTGATTTTCCCCTTGGGAATTCATAACAAAACACTTGCCGGGTACATAGACCAAACCAACCAAGAAATAAATTCTGGGAAGACATGAGTTTTTGGAATACAAAGTGACAACACTCCCGAACTCAAGAAAGCGTAAAACACAGTGACTCGTCGGTTGTTCGCAGTTACTTGATAATGCAAGAGAGATGATTTACTGATGACGCGGTATCATGAACATCTTTCTCGCTATCTAGGAGGGGAATCGCACTTGACAAACCGTACAATGATGTCTACTCGCTAAGGATTTATAGAATTTGAAAACAATTCAAAGTACCGACAATGTTGTGCGCGGGACGCGGCTTAAACAAAGTAAACGTACACAAATAAATCACAATAGGACGGAAAACCCTTTTTATAGATTGCGGGAATCATAATTGGAATGCAAGATTGACGTGGAGAAACAAATTCTCGGGCAAGAGATGACGTCACGCTGGGGTCTAAGAGTACGATGTAGCTCTATCCATACCCCCCGTAATTAACCGGCAACCGTCGATCACCAAAGCCCGAGATCCGACCGACGAACCGCGGGGGTCGGGATTTATAACCGACGGCAAGCACCCCCCATGCTTGCATATCCGCGAGCTTCTTTTTGTATGATGGTGCCTTCAGCCTTGAAAATCAGCCGAGCTTTAACCTTTATATATTTATATGACAACCTAAAGTCGATGACTCGCTTCCCATATATAAAATAAAACGGAAAAACATGCATTCCCTTTTTTATATGCTAAAGTACAAAACTTCATACTTAAAGCATATTTTTGAATTCTTATCCGTCTTTTTTTTTAATTTTCTTTTCATAATTTCAAATGAAATATAAAGGATATAAATAATGATCCAAGAATAAAAAGATCCATGATATTTTTTTTGTTATTATGCTAGTTATGAGCATGTATTTTGATAGTAGTGGTGATGTATAGCTCTCTCCATTTTTTTACTTGTAATTCAATGCACATTGTATCTATGGTTAAATAGATTGTATTTCAGCTAATGATGTATGGGATAAATGCTTCATACCGATTATCGGGATAAGGGTATGAGAGCCCTATGCTCATATTTGGTTGCTTACACATGTAGTTTTAATGTTTCAGGACATGTTTGAAAAAATCCTTCTTATCCCTAGGAGGACTCCACATGAGTCCTGCTGATTTTTATTACTTTGGTGCAAATATTGTATTATTATTATTCATTATCTCTAAAAAATTCATGAATTTATGGGCAAAGCACTAGGTTCGGGTCCCAAAAGATGGCTCAAATCCCGAGGATGCTAGCATGAATCGGGAGAATAGGGTCCATGGATGCCGGTATGTAGTGTTATTCCTACATCACGCCCTCCTAGACATTTTATTGCAAGCCCGTTCCTACGTCTATGTCTCAAAATGTCAAAAGGTCAAAGGTGACCGAGGGGTAAGAGCCATGAATGGTTTGGTTACCTCGGGGAGTGTTATTGTTGTTATACAAGATCTCGTATCTTGTGCTTTCATTAGTTCCAATTCCTTAAGGTCACCTAGGAGGTTAAATCTCACTATAATAACCTCCCGTCACATGTTTAGCTTGGTTGGCCGTTAATTAGGTAGATGTGGGAATATGAAGTATATAGTGTATCAGAAAGTGTGGTTGCGCTCCTTGGGCAAGGTGTTGGTCATGCATTCAATTTAGTTGCATATGTGGTCATTAGCTTGTAATACATGTGCTAATTGTTTCATTTGCACAAGAGTTGATCATGGTTGTTGTTACACAACACTGTCACTTCCTATACAATCCCCATTTCACACATTGGAGGGCTCATTCCGTGGACTTCCATGGGCAGACAAGACTTGAAAATACTTTCTACTGCATCCCTATGAAGATGATATTTAATTGCCCTAAAGGCATCTCCCCGCAAAAACCCTAAAAATAGCTCTTTTCCAATCGGCGCGGTTCCATAGTTCGGCCCTCGCGCCAAGAGGAAAAAATCCTCCAAAGAGGGTGTGCCAATTGGCGCTCTCCGTCATAGAGACGCACCCACAACCATATTAAGAGGTTTTTAAAATAAGAGGCGGAAGTTTCATCCTAACAAATCCTTGACTGATATCTATCTTGAGTTGGGGTGGTCCGTTACGGATTTCCATAGAGAGGAAGTGGTTTGCCACCTCTCATGGAAGCTTCCTTGATGATAGGGCCAATCCCACAATTATATGGATCCAAAATCCCTCTTTCCTCCTTCTATAAAAGTCATTTCCATTTCCATTGCAAGCTAGTTCCGTAATCTCCAGTTCCCAAGAGCTTTCATGTTGCAAAAGCCTTCGATTCCCTAAGGTCAGTCCAAGCAAGTGATACTATTGCCAAGTATCCGGAGAGAGAGGCTTGTCCCATCCTTGGACAGTTTTATCGAGACATGTCTCCGCCGATAACCCGCCAAAGGAGAGTGTTGTGTCAAAGCTTTGATTGTATTCTTCTTTGACTCTTTGTACGATGTTTAATTACCTGCTATGCATATTCCACTCTTTGTTCTTGATCATGTTCATGAGTTATGTCCACTTCGACCGACATATAGTTGTATGTACCGGATTTTATGCTTGAGTTTAGGCAGAAGCCGTATGTGTGTGTCCGATCAAGGCGGAGATCGAGATTGTAATCTGCCAGTAAAGGAAAGCGAGCACCACCTCTTCTACAAACTACATCGTTGGATTCCGTGTAAGCCTTCCTCGCAAGCTCTGGCGCATTTTTACGATTAGAACCTGGTGACCGTAGCGTGCCTGGATTGTTGCTAGACCCGGACCGGGCTAGGATCGCCTCCGTCCGCGAGAGGGATTTACCTCCTCAACAATTTGGCAACTCCGCCGGGACTCCATCTTGTTGTTTGATTTGTAAGCTATAGATGGAGCCCAAGTGCGCCGTATAGCCTTCAAAATGCTTGCTTCCGCATTAGCGAGAGTAGATCAACGCGTTTCCGCATATTTCTGGTTTAGTTTACAACCGAACAACTTGGAGTGTTGTCTTCTCTTTCGGTTAATTTCTTGGCCTTACTTGTTCGGGTTGGCTCTTTGGGCTGGTTTTTCTCGCTTTTGTATTTTTGGCTACTGACTGTCATCGGGTTCCGCTCGTTGGATTGCTCTTTTTTATTTTTTGGTCGGTGGGGTCCCGATCGGCGCGCTAGCTTGGATGTCGCGCCCATTGGTGCAAAGGCTTGTGTATTACCCGCCAATTCTATTCTCGGGCGCTAGTTTTAGACTTACAATACGTCAATCCCGTAAGGTACTAGGTTTACTATGTTTTGAGCTTCCAGCTTGATCCGTGTCTCCGTTCCTCTTTTCGAGCCTAGCTCACATGGTTCATTTGAGTCTTCGAGATTCGCTTGAAGTGGTGAGTCCGGTCTTGGTTGGGAGAATTTTGTTTTTTCATTTTCAGTGTCAAGGCCAAGGTCGATTAGCAACCTGGCGTTAATCGGGCAATTGGCGCTATTTGTCGCTGAGCAAGTCGCGCCGCCTGGCGCTACTTCGTCAATGCATGTCGAGCCAATTTCAGGATGTATGAAAATTGAGACTTTTTCCTAAATCCTCCACTAGTGTGTCTTTCCCTTCTAGTCTTTCACCGTATGAGCATAGATTACATTGCTCATTGTTTGAAATGTCTTCTTTCCATGATTTTTTGATGTAAAAGGGAATGAAATGCCTGCTTTGATCTCTTGCTTTGGAATTCCCTTGTGTTCGACCTCATATGTCTTGTCGCCTTTTGAGGGATTTCGTTACAAAGTGTTTGAAACAACGATTGCATTCTTAGTGTTTGATTGCATCTCTTTTGCATTCATCCTTCATTAAGAAGATTTATACATTTAGTTTTCATCTCAAAGTGTCCTTTGTTAAAATGCATTCGATTACATTGCATTGAAAAGTATTTTTGAGATTTATCATTGAACTTAGATCACATATTGTTTAATGATTGAAAGCTAAAAATCGCTATGAGTGCATTTTCATTGAAAACATGCATTAAGTAGATTCTCATTTTATCGAAAAATGCATTGGAGTGCATTCTTATAATTTGAAAAGAAAAAGGAAATTGTGCATAGATTACAATTGCATAGTTTTCTTAAAAGGATTTTGCATAGATTACATTACATTATTCGCTTCGTTGAATGTTTTAGAATACTTTTTGGATAGTGAAATTCATCTAGTTT
This sequence comes from Pinus albicaulis, assembly GCA_034641835.2. Classification (NCBI taxonomy): domain Eukaryota; kingdom Viridiplantae; phylum Streptophyta; class Pinopsida; order Pinales; family Pinaceae; genus Pinus; species Pinus albicaulis. Next base: position 137,340 of record JAXQQM020087037.1, read on the forward strand.
GAAAAGTTTCATTTTCAATTTTGTTGTTTGTCGCATCATCGTTTGAAGCTCTTTCCCTTAACTAGATAGCATTTATCGAATTGAAAAAATATTTCTTTTCTCATAGTTGCATATAGGAGATTGAGACATTACATTCGCTAGGGCCTTGAAACCGAAACATAATTGAAGATCAACCATAAAATCTATTCAATTTAACCTAAGGTTACCATTGAAACATTAACGAAATATTTAGAGGTCTAGGCTAGAGACGTGTTCCGGCATCGTTAAACCTAGTAGCTATCGTTCGCCTCTTGGCTTTAGACAGCGCTAGTACGGACTTGTGCTCCCCGTACCATCGCGTATATAAAGGAGACCCCTCTAGGTTTCAACTTCATCCATAGGAGCCGAGTCTCCGCCGCCCTATACCCGTGATACACCCGACACAAAGATTCGGGGAGATTGCCCGCACGTACGTTAAGTCCTTCTGGTTGATTTCTTCTTCATTTTGAAACCAAGGTGTATATTGCAGTCACTGCTATTTGCACACCTTGCCTAGCATTCCCGAGTAGTCATTTCGATCTTTTCTCTGACTCTTTAAATTTGAAAAGGTCATCAAGCGCTTGTCCTTTCACGCTTGTTTCCAATCCGAAAGTGACAGTCACCTTTGCCCTCGTTTCTCGACTCTTTAAATATGAAACTAGAGAGTTTTGTTTCAATGTTTTAAAATTAACCGTCCACGAAATATTCCCGGTTAAAGTTAGTTTCCTTAGCGTGTTGTTCTAAGATTGTTTCTAATGGCAACATTTTCGAGTTCACCAACCAAGGAATCCCCTTCGATGGGACTCCCCGGTCATTTTCCTCCTTGGAAATGTTGGTGCTCCTTATATGGCAACGTTGTCCCTCCCTGTTAAATCGTGGGTTACCCGTTTGGTTGTTTTCAACCGTGGTCCCGAATGTCTCGCCATCGGGTCAATCGCTCCTCCACCCGAACACATCATGTTGATTCCGTTGTGACCTCTCCCCTTCTTCTCTATTTCTGCGTCCTCCTCTTCTACTTTGGCTCCGGTGAAAGTATGGATTCAAGTAACCAGGCTAAGAAGAAGAAGAAGAAGACAAAGAAGAAGAAGTCCGATAAAGGAGAGGTTAGCTTCCGCGGCTATTGCACCTAAGAAGTCTCCTTGATAAACCTTCCAACCCTCCGCTGAGAGTCAAGTTCCTCGCATGTTGTGCACTCTGAGACCAACTTTCGAGACCGCCCGGCATTCCCAAGGTGCTTGAAGTATGGTCCAACGGTTTCCCGCCATTGCCTTTGGCTTCCGGGAGTCAGGGTTGGGGGCACGTTTTCAATCGGTGCCGGTAAAGCTCCTAATAGCTGTGGTAAGCTCACCAATCCCCGTAAGTTGTGTGAAGGGCACCATGCCATTCACCTTTGTCCATATATGGATGAAGCCAAGCGAGTTTCGGGACAACTCCCGACCGTTCTACACCATGCCTTCCACCGGTTATAATTGCCAGTCCTCCACCACTCGATCCTACGATTGGTCAAGAGTCATCCTTGGTCGATCCCGCTCCCGTAAATTCAAGTTCAGAATTCCGTTCCCGACCAACCAATGGTCGGGATCAATTGAACTCGCCCGTCCGTGGTGCACTGCAGTCTTTTCCGTTGAGAGTGGATATCACACCCTCATGTTCTTCTCCGGTTTCTTCTACCTTTCCCGACTGAGAAAGATTCTCCGTCCTCACACCTCAAGAAGTTGTTCCTCCGCCTCCCGTGATAGAGGTCCTTGAGGATACTCCTCCCACTCACATGGAGGCTGTGGAGGATGCTCCTTCTTCTTCGCACTGTGTGGAAAGACCATATCGGTTCGATGGTAGCCCCTTCCGAGTGTTTCTGTCGCTTCCTTTGATTGGAGTCGATTTGGCAGGATACCGCCTTCCATCTTATGCGCCTTTCGAGATCACAATACGTTTTGGTCTCGGTCATACCCAACACCATTATGTATCAAGGTGCATCCGTTAGTATTCTATCCTCAACTACCCTCGGAAAGCTTTCGTCTGCCATCGCTCGCGCTTGTTACGGCACTGTTGGCATTTAACGAAGAACGAGTCAACCTGTTAGGATCCTTCCAAGGTTACTCGTTACTTTGGGAGGAAAACCTTCCATATGGATGTGATGGTTGTTCCAGGACCCTTGATTTTAATCGCTCTTGGGGCACGATTACACCTATGCCATGAGCGCTTATCTCCTCCCCTTTTCATGTGGTCCGTTTTTCCACATGAAGGATGGATTGTGACCATTGATCGCCGTTTGGTTCCGATGTAAGGGCTTCAGCCCGCCATCATACCTTCCCCGGTTTTTATCCACCCGTTGTATCCGCCCCACCGCCAGGTCAACTATGTGGTTACCTACCCCGTGTCTCTACTCGGATAGTGCCGTTGTGCATCAAGTGCTCGGGGCATTGGGTCCCGACTTCCATGATGTTTTCCATCAGAGGAACTCTGAAGCGACACTGTTTCATTAAGATGAGGTCGCTGGGAGTACGGTTCTTTTCCGTGTCAAGCTCCTTAAAATTGAAACAAGCCATTTTAGAAAAGTTCGTCTTGTGTCAAGCTCCCTAAAAATGAAACAAGGCTGTTTAACAAAGTTCCTTGTCTTGTGCCAAGCTCCTTAAACCATGAAATAAGGTGTCCCGAGGATAGTTATTTTAATGTGTCAACCTCGTTAAAACAATGAAACACGTTCCCGTTCAATTCGAGTCTTTGCAAGATCTCGTAAAATCCCACGAGTCTTTCTCTTGGTCTCAAATTTGAACCTTCACTCCATCTTCCTTTCATATGGATCACTGCGTTTCGGGGGGCATGTACCTCGAATTGAGTCACCATGCCGGGGACATGCTTGACTTCATAAGCATAGTTTGTTTCGTTTCAAGATTGTGTAAAAATGAAACCGGTTTCAAGCATAGTTTATCTTTGTTTCAAGCTTGTGTAAAAATGAAACCAACTCCTGCGAGTTTCCCGATTTCAAGCTTGTGTAAAAATGAAACCATGCCCATTTTACCTCTTGTGATTGTCATCTCATGGCCTCGCTTTTGCTAGATGAGCCTTGGTTTTCTCACTCCATCGGCTACCATTCTGCCGTTCTGGCCATATGCCTTCACTTGGTCGTTTTACCCATTCCCCAGGAACCACCGCGATGAGTGGTCTCTGAGTAGCCACCTCTTAACCTTTATTTGTTCCCGGTATTCCACCATTACCGGAACCAAGAGGGCTACCCTTTATACCACTCGTCCCTCCAGAGGAGTCATCTTTCAAATTTTCTCGACTCTCTAAACATGAAAAGATCGTTTAGGCCCTCGTCATTTCGATCTCGTTAAAGTGGACACGAAATGACATCTACTCAAGATACGTTTACCCTTTTTCGGGATGGGATAGATTATTTACGAAAAGGAATACCCTAGCCTATTACGACTAGGGGGTTTTCTCGCATATTTTCTACCTTTTCGGATTTGAGGAACTATTTACGAAAGGGACCATTGGAGTTTAATTTTCACCGCTTTTTCAAACTCTCTAAACATGAAAAGACGCCGAGTTCTTCCCTTGTCGACTCGTTAAACCTAAATGACATCGGAAATTGTCAATCGTGACGTTATTCAAGTTTCTCCTTCCTAGGCTCGTTAAATGTACTAGGATGGATTCGGGCCCTATGACGGATGAGTATGACAAGCATATGGTATCCTCTTCAATATTGTGTAAAAATAAAGAGGTACTCACCGAAATGGTGGGGAAAATGGAACCAGCATCATTGTCGTGTCGACAGTATGTCGCTCTTGAACATGGCACTTGTCTGCATTCGTGTCGGGTTGGGGACATCTCACCTCATTATCTGTTTGCCTCCTTGGGTTTGGGTAATCCCTTTTGACCTCTCTTTTTCTCTTTGCCTAGTCACTATGACCTCTGATCTTTTGATGTCAAATACTGGAAAATCCACCGTCGGTGTCGTCATGTTCAAGAGAAGTTGACCTCTCAAAGTATCAACCTTCCTCTTATTCTCATTTGATCCCGATTCACAAAAAACATCATGTTCCTCTCGTCTTCGTGTCGATGACGTGGGAAACATTATGGCCCACCTTCGATCAAGGTCACTCCCCCGTCGACTTCAGCCCCCATTATTCGAGAAAGATGATCTAGAGACTCCCTTGGTACCTTGGAGCCCGCATGCCTCAATGGCAGTTCGTCGCATTCCGACGTGAGGTTTTCATCATCGACCTCCGATCGAGTGATTCTACGTGTGTTCGACCTAGCTCATCGATTCGCACGCCGTGGATTGTACCGTAGTGTTTCGAGGGCCATTGTCATTATTGATGGTTCCTCTCGCGTCATAATGCCTCATCATTGGTCGGTAATCAGATGATGTTCTTTCATGTTTGACTTCAGCTCACATATTCACATGCTTGAACTTGCACGTTGTTCGGTGTCGAGATGGAGCGCAAGACCGCCGGATTGTGTCCGTTGTAACTAGGTTGCGATATTGTGTATTATTATGATTATTTACGTGACTCGCTGATTGATGGCTGCGACCATACCCGAGTCTATTTATCGATCTTCACCGGATGGCTGCAATCTATGCCTTGGATCTAGATTATTGTATACTGGCAGGATGGTCGCGCCCATACCACGCATATATATATCACGTATCCGAAACATCATGTACTTCACTCCGTTAAAGGTTTTCCGATGGTAGTGTTTTCGCCGGCATGTCCGTAAATCATTTCCCACCCCTCTCTCTCTCTCGGGCCTCATGCTTTAGGGGGCATCGTTACACCAAAGAATTTGTCACCATCCCTACAATCCCATCCCGCACATTGGAGGGCTCATTCCATGACCCGTGGGTAGAGACAAGACTTGAAAATACTTTCATTGCATCCTCTCGAAGATGAGCTTAATTGCCCTAAAGGCATCTCCCCGCAAAAACCCTAAAATAGCTCTTTTTCTATTAGCGCAGCTTCCACAAGCTCAGCCCTCGCGCCAAGAGGGAAAATCCTCCAAAGAGGGCGCGCGAATTGGCGCTCGTCATAGAGACGCACCCGCACAAAACCATATTAAGAGGTGTTTTTAAAAATAAGAGGCGGAAGTTTCATCCTAACAAATCCCTGGATCGATATCTATCTGGAGTTGGGTGGTTTGGCTACGTATTTCCATAGAGAGTGAAGTGGTTTGCCACCTCTCATGGAAGATTCCTCGATGATAGGGCCAATCCCAAAATTATAGGGATCCCAACTTCCCTTCCTCCTTCTATAAAAGCTCGCCTACTTTCCATTGCAAGCGAAGAAGTCCGTAATCTCCAAGTTCCCAAGAGCTTTCCATAAGTCGCAAAAGCCTTCTTGATTCTCTAAGGTCAAATCCAATCAAGAAGACTATTGCCAAGCATCCGCAGAGAGAGGCTTGTCCCATCCTTGATAGGCTTTATCGAGACATGTTGTGCCGACGGCCCGCCAAAGGAGAGTGTTGTGTCGGCTTTGGTTGTATTCTTCTTTTCGACCTTTTAATGATAAGCGATTACAGATTATGGTTCCACTCTTGTTCTTGATCATGTTCATGAGTTATGTCCTCTTCACCGACATATAGTTGTATGTACTAGATTTTATGCTTGAGTTCTTCCTTTGTCGACTCGTTAAACCTAAATGTCATCGGAAATTGTCAATCATGACGTTATTTGGAGTTTCTCCTTCCTAGGCCTTAAATGTACTAGGATGGATCGTCCGAAGGATCGGATTACACAAGCATATGGTATCCTTCAAGCTTGTGTAAAAATAAAGAGGTACTCACCAAAATGGGGGAAAACGGAACCAGCATCATCACGTGTCGGCGCATGTCGCTTCGAACATGGCACTTGTTTGCATTCTAGTCGGGTTGTGGGGACATATCACCTCATTATCTATTTGCCTCCGTGGGTTTGGGTAATCCCTTTGACCTCTCTTTTTCTCTTTGCCTAGTCATGACCTCTGAGTATTTTGATGTCAAATACTCGGGCAAATCCATCGTCGTGTCGTCAATATGTTCAAGAAGAGAAGCTGACCTCTGCAAGTATCAACCTTCCTCTTTATTCTAATTTGATCCCGATTCACAAAAAACATCATGTTCCTCTCGTCTCGTGTCGATGATGTGGGAAACATTATGGCCCACCTTCGATCAAGGTCACTCTGGCCGACTTCAACTCATTATCCGGAAGATGATCTAGAGACTCCCTTATGGTACCTTGGAGCCTCGCATGCCTCAATGGCAGTTCGTCGCATTCGACGTGAGGTTTTCATCATTGACCTCCGATCGAGTGATTCTACGTGTGTTCGACACCACCTCATTGATTCGCACACCATGGATTGTACCTACGTACTCGAGGGCCATTGTCATTATTGGTGGTTCCTCTCCGCGTCCGTTAACAAATTTTCATCATTGGCCGGGTAATCGAAGATGTTCTTTCATGTTCCACTTCAACTCACATATTCGCATGCTTGAACTCGTACGTTTTTCGGCCGAGATGGAGCGCAAGACCCCGGATTGTGTCTCGTTGTAATCTAGGTTGCGATATTGTGGATTATTATGATTATTTACATGACTCGCCGATTGGATGGCTTCGCGACCATACCTCGAGTCTATTTATCGATCTTCATTGGATGGTCGTGCCTGCTGCCTCGATCTAGATTATTGTATACTGGTTATGGGATGGCCGCGCCCATACCACGCATATATCATGTATCCGAGACATCAGTTGTACTTCGCTCTGTGTTTTCCGATGGACAAGAGCTACTGGGCATGTTCTCGTAAATCATTTCACCCTCTCTTCTCTCGGCCTCATGCTTTAGGGGGCATCTCACATGCCACTTTTTCACCGTCCCTAAAATCCCCATCCCGCACATTGGAGGGCTCATTCCATGACCTCGTGGGCAGAGACAAGACTTGAAAATACTTTCATTGCATCCTCCAAGATGAGCTTAATTTCCCTAAAGGCATCTCCCCGAAAAACCCTAAAAATAGCTCTTTTTCCATCAAGGCAGTCTACAGTTTTTCAGGCTCCTCACACAAGAGGGAAAATCCTCCAAAGAGGGCGCGCCAATTGGCGCTCTCCGTCATAGAGCCGCACCCGCACCAACCATATTAAGAGGTGTTTTTAAAAATAAGAGGCTAAGTTTCCATCCTAACAAATCCCTGACCGATATCTATCTTGAGTTGGGTGGTTCGCTACTTGACTTCCATAGAGAGGAAGTGGTTTTCCACCTCTCATGGAAGATTCCTTGATGATAGGCAGTCAATCCCAAAAATTAGGGATCCCAACTCCCCTTCCTCCTTCTATAAAATCTTGCCCATTTCCATTGCAAGCTAGTTCCTTAATCTCCAAGTTCCCAAGAGCTTTCATGCCGCAAAAGCTCTCTTGATTCCCTAAGGCCAAATCCAAGCAAGAAGACTATTGCCAAGTATCCTGTGAGATAGGCTTGTCCCATCCTTGATGTGCTTTATCGAGACATGCTGTGCTCGACGACCCGCCAAAGGAGAGTGTTGCGTCGGCTTTGGTTGTATTCTTCTTTTCGACTTTTTAATGATAGCGACTATCGATTATGGTTCCACTCTGTTGTTGATCATTGTTTCGTGAGTTATGTCCTCTTCGATCGACATATAGTTGTATGTAATTGATTTTATGCTTGAGTTCTTCCTTTGTCGAATTAAACCCTAAATGACATTCGAAATTGTCAATCATGACGTTATTCAAGTTTCTCCTTCCTAGGGCTCGTTAAATGTACTAGATAGATTCATCCGAAGACGGATTTATATGACAAGTATATGGTATCCTCTTCAAGCTTGTGTAAAAATAAAGAGGTACTCATTGAAATGGTGGGGAAAATGGAACCAAGATCATTGTCGTACCTGGTGATAAGGTCGCTTTCCTGAACATGGCACTCATTCTGCATTCCTCCGTGTCGGGTCGGGGGGACATCTCACCTCTCTCTTTATCTCGTTTGCCTCCGTGGGTTTGGGTAACTTTCGACCCTCTCTTTTTCTCTTTGCCTAGTTACTATGACTCGATCTTTTGATGTCAAATACCGGCAAATCCACTCGTCATGTCGTCAATATGTTCAAGAGAAGTTGACCCTCCGCAAGTATCAACTCTTCCTCTATTCTCATTTGATCCTCGATTCACAAAAACATCATGTTCCTCTATCTCGTGTCGATGATGTGGGAAACATTAGCGGCCCACCTTCGATCGTCACCCCCCCCGTCGACTTCAGCTCATTATCCGGAAGATGATCTAGGAGACTCCTCATGGGTACCTTGGAGCCTCGCATGCCTCAATGGCAAGTTCGTCGCATTCAACATGAGGTTTTCATCATCGAATTTCCTCGATCGAGTGATTCTACGTGTATTCGACACTCACCATTGATTCACACACCGTGGATTGTACCGTAGTACCTTGAGGGCCATTTTCATTACCGGTGGTTCCTCTCGTGTTCGTTAACAACTTTCATCATTGGCCGGTAATCGACGATGGTCTTCCATGTTCACTTCAGCTCACATATCGGCATGCTTCGACCTCGTACGTTGTTCGGGTCGAGATGGGAGCGCAAGACCCCGGATTGTGTCCGTGTAATCTAGGTTGCGATATTGTGGATTATTATGATTATTTACATGACTCGCCGATTGGATGGCCGCGACCATACCCGAGTCTATTTATCGATCTTTCACCGGATGGCCGCACCCATGCCTCTGATCTAGATTATTGTATACTGCTATGGATGCATCGCACCCATACCACGCATATATATCATGTATATGAGACATCGCTTGTACTTCTCCCTCCACAGGCTGGCGGCGTGTTTTCACGCATGTTCTCGTAAATAATTTCACCTCTCTCTCTCTCTCGAGCCTCATGCTTTAGGGGGCATCCGTTACACAACAATTTGTCACCATCCCTACAATCCCCATCCCGCACATCGGAGGGCTCATTCCGTGACTCCGTGGGAAAAGACAAGACTTGAAAATAATTTCATCGCATCCCTCCGAAGATGAGCTTTAATTGCCTCTAAAGGTATCTCCCCTCCCCGCAAAAACCCTAAAAATAGTTTCTTGCCTATCAAGGCTAGCCTCCATAGTTCAGCCTCTCGCGCCAAGAGGAAAATCCTCCAAAGAGGGTGCGCCTTAACTGCGCCTCTCGTCATAGAGCCGCACCCACACCAACCATATTAAGAGGTGTTTTTTAAAAATAAGAGGCGGAAGTTTCATCCTAACAAATCCTCGGATCGATATCTATCTTGAGTTGGGTGGTTTGGCTACGGATTTCCATAGAGAGGAAGTGGTTTGCCATTTCTCATGGAAGATTCCTTGATGATAGGGCCAATCCCAAAATTATAGGGATCCCAACTCCCCTTCCTCCTTCTATAAAAGCTTGCCCATTTCCATTGCAAGCTAGTTCTAGAATCTCCAAGTTCCCAAGAGCTTTCATGCTGCAAAAGCCTTCTTGATTCCCTAAGGCCAAATCCAATCAAGAAGACTATTGCCAAGTATCCGGAGAGAGAGTTTGTCCCATCCTTGACAAAGTTTTATCGAGACATGTTGTGCCGACGACTCGCCAAAGGAGAGTATCACAATAAAGCTTTGGTTGTATTCTTCTTTTGACTCTTTAATGATAAGCGACTATCGATTATGGTTCCACTCTTGTTCTTGATCATGTTCATGAGTTATGTCCTCTTCGACTGACATATAGTTGTATGTACTAGATTTTATGGTTGAGTTTGTGTTGCTCTTGCATGTGTGTGTGTCCGATCACGAGATCGTGAGGATTGTGATCTGCCGTGGGCAAAGGAACGGAGCACCACCTCTACAAACGAGCGCGTTGGATTCCGGTGTAAGCCTTCCTCGCAAGTCAGTTTATTTACGATTAGGAACCTGCACTGTAGCGTGTTTGATTGTTGCTAGACCCGATCTGGGCTAGTAGGGATCGCCTCTGTCTGCAGAGGGGATTTACCTCTTCAACAGTTGTAGTGATGTCACCATGTGAAGGTTGATGGTGTTGTTGTGGGATTTTTCATAATGAGGGTATGGTTGTATATGATTTTTTATGCATGTCGGTGTCTATATGTTGTTATGCATACATTATCAAGGTTAAGGTTGTTGTGCATAAGGTAATTTTATGAAATTAGGTCATCCTAATGATGTTGGTATGTTAGGATGATAATATGTTGGTTGAGATAGATTGGGAGATGTAGATCATTAAAGTGAGGTTGCAACAATGGGCTTTGGGGTAAGAGCAAATCATCATACAATTTTTTATGTTTAGGATGCATGTATGTGATTCATGTTTGTTGTAAGAATTAGGGTTACTTATATGTTTGTCATTATATTATTATTATTGTTACATATGTATTAAATGTTAGTTGATAGGTTTAGTCATATGCATTATGGTTATGTGTATGCCTTTCATTCTATTGATTTTATGGTTACATACATTATAGATGTTATTTAATTAGTGTGATCATATGTACATGTGTTGTTTAATCAAGCATGGTATTAACTTGATGACTATGCTATATGTTCTTTATGAATATGTTATATGTTAACTTGTAGTTACCTCTATGATTATCTTATATTTTGTTGATGAAAATGTTAGATGTTAATTTTTTGTTGTTATATGTTAGTTAACATGATTTTAGGGTTATAACATCGATATCTTGATGTTATATGTATTATGCTAAAATAGATTGGCCTAGGCAGATGGTTAAGGTTATGAAATTTAGGTATGAGTTGATTTATTTAAGCTATTATGTCATTCTAATATAGTTTTACTGTGAATTTTGTATTTTTATGAATGAACACCAAATGTTTATGAGCCTATCATGTGAATATTCTAGATAGTGAATATTATGGATATCGTGATGTCGTTTGCGAGATCGCGACTCCTCCACATGATCTAATATCTTTTTCTTAACGATGGATTAAGAATTACATGTAACGAAGCATATTAACCATAAAAACTTTAAAAATAATATAAGAATAATGTAAAAAAAACATGAAAAAATGACACAAGGAATTGATCGCGGTTCGTCCAATTTCCACCGTGTCTTCGGCCCTACTCAAATGTGCTGGGGAGGCCTTCATTAATTAAGTGGCAAGAAGAAACATAAGTACAAAATAAAAATTAAGAACAACCTTATATTTCCAATTTGGAAAATGGCTAAAAATGGAGAGCTTTGATGTAGAAACGAGATTATCGTTGATTTCCCATCGCCGAGAGGTCTAAAATCGATATAAAATTTGTTTTTAAAGCCGACACGGGAGTCAGTAATTCCCAGGGAATATTTATGATGCCCTCAATATCAGGCATGGTTTCGCCCCTCTAGCCCACTCCAGGTTCCTCTCCGCTCCGCTACTCTACCTAGGCGCACTATAGAAATGAGGATTTTTATATAAGGTGGAGGGTGGAGTGCACAAAGAACCTCCGTTGGTAGAGTGGTTAGGTCCTTCAATGGTGGAGGAGGGTTCGAGGGATAAAATCTCACCCCTCCCGTTTAGCTTGAACGTTATGCATATATAGCAAGGGAGGTGGGCAAAAGGTTTGCTTCATGCGGCCCGAGCCAACCACACCCAACATGTGGTTCTCATTTTATGGAATTTTGAGGGCTTAAGGGTTGAAAACCCACCCCCAAACCATTATATAAATATGATATATATTATATTTTTAGGGTGGAGAGGTTGGTGGCCTGGCACCATCTCATTTATTTTATATATATATATATATATATATTTTTAAAACTATTGCCCATTTTTAAAAATTCTCAAACCCGGAGGTTATTGGGAAAAATAAGTATCCAAGAAATTCACCAAACCTTCCCCAAGAAAGTTGCCCCTGATAGTTGATGGTGAAATTGTGCGACACTTTAACTTGGCCATTGCCCAACTTTGACTACAAATTTGAATTTCTCTAACTTCTTCATACGTTCTCGGATTGAGTGTCATTCACACCGTTGGAATCACTATGGACGAACACTTCTATATGGACCTCGTTTGAGAACAATCTCGACCACTTTTATTTTGAGCTATTCATAATGCCACCGGCATTGTGATCTATGAGATCATCCCTGATCATTCTTCCATAATAAGGAGCTTTTGGATCACTTACTTCGAAACATCCATCACACCGCCCGTTTCCTCGCCAAACCACACTCTCAATCACCAAAGATCAAAACTGCACATCCTTTGCAATCACATACAAACAATACATGACTCAATCAACCCCAAACTTGCCACGAGTTTATAACACAAACTCATGGTCAAGTATTATATAATACAAGCCAATAAATCATCTACTCAAAAAGGAAAGGCCAAAATATCATCATTGCATTTTTAAAGTGATGGAAGACACATCATCACTTTTACATTTATTCACAACGCATGATTTACAAATTCAGGCTTACAATAAACTAATACCTCTAAAAATACCATATTTTACTTAATAAAGTAAATGGGTCATCTCCCCGTGGCGGATTTGCTTATGGAATATCTTCGATTACTATGTATTCTTCATGGGTGCTTGTTGGGCCTTAAGTGTTCGACATGCAAATTTCGGTGTTCATACTGTGGCAATGATCCTTACTCTTCCAAAAATTTCTCGATCATCTTGGAACGCCTTCCTCTCGACTTTCCCCCGATAAGTGTTCATGATCCTTTCATCATTATTGGAACGTGATGAGGTGCTCTACTCATCGCCTTTGGTGGGTCTCCGATCGTTGTGGGGCATTATACAACTTCCTTCCTAACATACTTAAGTCTTGCATGATGAGGTAACTCTTCTACTTAATGGGTTTTACGATACCATGGCCCTCAATGCTGAGGCCCTTCCCTTGATACTCCATTTTCTTCAACAATTCCGATCTAATTCCTGTAGTATGTTTTTCAAAACTACGAAATCATCATCATGAAAAGTATATGAAATCAAAGAATCATTTTTTACCTCAAGGTGGTTATGATGCAGGTTTTCCAAGGCCTCGTCCTTAGCTTGCAACTGGCGTAGCAACCTTTGTTTCTCATTTTCTTATTCCCGTAGGAGTATCCTTAGCTCAATATTCTATAATTGAATGCAATCATTGATCTCCTCAAGTTCTTGGATCCATGCCACATCGAGTGTTATTTCCATCTTTGGTGCAATTTATTTTGAAATTATTTTTTCATCACTCAAATTGGAACCTAAATTAATGGGTCCATCTACTGCAATTCCAAGAGCTGCAATCCTTCTTTCATCACTAGAATCTGATCCCAAGTCAATCGTCTACCTCGTGAAACTCAGTTTTGTAAAACTTATCATCTTTCTCTGATTCAAACTTTTGATCATGTTTCATGGTGGAAGCTCTCTTCTACCTCTCCTTCCGTCATCCCTCTTAGGTCTCAACTCGTAGGTGCGTCTAACAATTTTCGACGTGTCTCTCTTTCTCACAATGGGTAGAAGAGGGCTTTTCTTCCTCTTCTCTTGGTTGTTGCAACACTTTTTGGGGGGTCATTTTGTTCATGCATCCCCCCCTCGCTTTCAACATGCATGGCCTTCACACTGGCCTCATCGATGGTGGTAGGCTCGAAAAATAATAATGAATTTCTTATGTAGCTATGTAAAGTACCGATATACTTAATTACAATCTCCGTGAATCTACTCTGGAATGCCCAAATTCAATGCTTGTTTTCTAACTTGTCGAAGGAAGTTTTGCACGTTTTTACTCTTCTTGTCTTAGGTGTTGCCATTCCACACGTTTTTGGTTATATCCCAAAATTTAAAATTGAATTTTTAATGCGTAAATAAAATTTGACCATGAGGAGAGAAGGTGACCCATATTTTTGTTTCCTTGCAATTTTCTCTCCCGCAAACGAGCAAGCATACTTAGCCGAAGAGATGTCAATCGGATCTTTGCCTCATCTTTATTGATCTTTGAATCCGGGAAGCAGACCTCAATATCTCTAATCCAATTGTCACATTTTCTTCATTACATTCTCCGATATACATAGAGTCAAACTCTACATCTAATTTAAGGAAAGGCATATTAGATGTATGTCAATGACGGCCTCGCGAGAATGATGAGAAGAAGAAGAGGAATTGTCATTAGAGGATGGAGAGGGAGGGGGATCTTCTCCACAATATCCATGATTTACTAATTCGTGATCATTTGCATATTTCTTCCCGTGCTTAACAAATTTTCTCATACTGTGAAACAAGCTTTTTCTACTTTCTATGCCATGTTGTAGAATGCCTTGTGGTAATTTCACTATTCTTCCCATGAGTTTCGTCATCTACCATGTTTCTTCTTCATGGTTCACATCCCGCTTGGAGATCAAAGGAATTAAGCTTTCATTCGCCTTCAGTAACTTGTTTGTGGTTATCATATACTCATGTAATTCACATTGATAAAGACCTACTATGATACTACTTGATCCAAGATATTTTTCTTAACGATGGATTGATAATACATGTAACAAAGCATGTTAATCATAAAAACCTTAAAGTGCACATAAGAAAAGAGAATAAGAACATAAAAAACATGAAAAGATGACACACAAGGAATTGATTATGAAGTTCGTCCAATTTGGTCTATATCTTCCTGGGGTCTCCGTTCAACAATGTGGAGGCCTTCATTCATTAAGTGGAAAGAAGAATAAGAAGAACAAGTAAAATTACATAAAGCACCCTTATACCTCCAATCTGGAAAATCGCTGAAAAATGGAGACCTCTAATGCAGAAACGAACATCACCGTTGAGTCCTGTCACCGAGAGGTGTAAAATTGACATACAATTTGTCCAAAAATGACATCGTTAAAGTTTTGCACCTCAGAATCTTTTCCCGATGCCCCTCAATATTTCGGCATGGTTCCGCCCCTCTAGCACGCTCCAGTTCCTTTTTCCGCTCCATTTCTCTACTCCGGTGCTAACACTAAAGAAATGAGGATTTTTATATAAGGTGGAGGGTGGAGTGCAAAAGCACCTCCGTTGGCATAGTGGTTAGCTCCTTCAATGGTGGAGGAGGGTTCGGGGATCAAATCTCACCCTCCCATTTTGCTAAATGTTATGCATATATGGAAAGGAGGTGGGTGAGTCCGCTCCACATGGCTTGACCCAACTGCACCCCAATACGTGGTTCCCATTTTATGGTGGAAGTTCCGAGGTGGCGGGGTTGATAACCCGACCCCCAACAATTATATACATGTGATATATATTATAGTTATGGCGTGGTGGGGTTGGTTTCCTGCCACCTCATTTTTATTTATTTATTTATATATATATTTTTTTAACTTTTGCCCATTTTTAAAAATTCTCGAACCTGGAGGTTATTCGGTAAAGTAATTATATAACAAATTTACCTACTTCTTGGGTGTTGGGTTCCTCACGTGTTGATCTTTTGTGAAATCAGACACGTTAACCTCACCATTGCCCAACTTTTTTAACCGTAACTTTGACTTGCTCTAACTTCTTCGTATGGGCTCGATTGGAGTGTTGTTCACACTGCTAGAATCGTGGCAAAAGACACTTCGATTCGGACCTGGTTTGAGAACAAACTAACCACTTTTATTTTCAAGCTATTCCTAATGCCACTTGTACTTGTACTTGAGATCCTCCTGGATCACCACAAGAGGAGCCTGACACCACAAAGAGCATGATACTTAATGGGATGGGTGGCCCCATAGGAGGTTTGGTGGGTAAACCACCATCGACCCATAAATGGTCAGGATCACACTCATCATCACTCAATGTTGGAACCACATGCCGACATAGGTGCCCCCATGAGTGGTAAGAAGTATTCACCATAACTATGGCAAGCGAGCGAGATTAGAAGAAAGAAAAATATAATTTTACATGTCACTCCTTCACCTCATATGACATGTCATACCACACCTTTACTTCATCATTCCATGTGAACATACCACATCATTATTATGCCATCATGTGATACATTTGTTAGCTCTCATTAAATTCCATTTTCCCCTCGCATTTATCTATAAAAACCCATTTTTTGCCCAGGTCATTTTATCTTGTCATTATTTCTGTGAGCGTACTAACATCCACCTATATCTACTAACTCACCAATTCAAATTTCAACACTTACCAAAATTCCTTATGTATTTATCCACCACACAAGAAAGCTTTTCAATTATTCCAAAAATGTCAAAGAAAGCCTTCATGGAAGGTTCTACAACTCACATTCCACTCATGGACAAAGGAGAGATATTTTAGACTCGTACATGCACATTGAATCTTATGGAATTGCAACAAAATGTCATAGTTTGTCAATTAGAGTCACAAGTGTCTTATAGAATTGTTAAATCTAGGTTATTTTCTGCAATTGTTCCCCAAATGCACTCTTTCCCTAAATTCATTACCTGGTTAACCTATTCACTCTATCCTAAAAAATGATTTTTAATGAATTCACTAAGAGAAAACAACTTTCAAGTTTCTACATTGTTGATTCAACAAGCCCTATATTTTTCACACTCTTACCAATACACTTCATTTTCTAGAGAAACTCTGTGATTATTTTCCAAAGCCTCGATTTAAAGGATTATGCCAAATCGTATTTCCACATTATGTCACCGGAACTTGTCTCTAGGGTCGCAATGCATAACAGACTATTGGCTTGCAACCTTGGCCATGGATAGATGGTTATTTTCCATTACTCGTTGCTCGTAGAGTTGCAAATTTCTGGGCCAAAGGGTGACCAACAAAATCGATGGACCATGCAAGCTTTATGGGAGGGTGGATTGTGGAGAGCCTACATCCAACCGCAATTTATCCATATATGTATGCATGTGTTTTACTTTTCTAAATTATGAATGTTATGAAGAAACCTATTTTTTCGGGGGTTGTGTGTTTAAATATTTGTAATTAATCGGTAATTTTTTTACATGCCAAGCTTGATATTTATGTGGAGTTTCATCGTACACCCTAGTTTAGTATTTTTAGCACTTGTGTGCATTTATTAGTTTTCATATATATTTATATATGCCTATGTGCTTCAAGTGATAAAATTATAAGTTGAATTAATGCCATATGTTTATAGGTGTTACATTCATTTTTTGGTCATCTAACCTACTATCATTAGATGGACCCAAGTACACCATAGTGTGAGACCAATTTTACCCTAAGTAAAATTGCTTTAACTATGTCAAATAACTTAATAAACCACATTTATTAGGTTGTTTATGGTCTAAACAGAAACCCAAAAGGAAATGTTAAACAAATCTATATTTGTTTGATTTTCCTCATGGAATAATTAATTAAACAATAATTTAATTATTATTCCTCATCATGTTTAACCCAAAACAAAGAAATTAATTAGATAAATCCCTATTTATCTTATTATTTTCTAGAAATAATTATTTAAATCTTATTTAAATAATATTCCCTGTTTAATATGACTAAATCACCCACAAATAATTAAATAAATCATTATTTATTTGATTATCATTCAAACACTTCCTTAAAATGATAAATAAATCATTTATTTATTTATTATTTACAAATAAAGGGATTTGACCCAAGTCAAATACCTTTTCCCTCCAACAAATATAATAAAATATTCCATAAAAGGTGGATCTAGATTTGGTTAACATTATTTTAATCATGCACCAAGATCTAGAATGACCCAATATTTGTTATAAATAGGAGGGTTTTCCTACCATTCTTCACCTTTTGTTGCCTATCGGATCACTCGGGATCTAAACTCTTGGTCTCGACTTTGAGCCATCATCACGTCATATTTTCCATTATTTGCCGTGGTGAGCTCCCTTGAGTTCTATCTTTGTCCAGGTTTTCTACACCAACAAAATGAGAGAAATGCTAGACTCCAGGCAAGCCGAGGACTTCCAAGAACCCATCCTATCGAGGAGAATTGGAAACATCTTCTTGTTTTCCCCTCCCTGCACCCTTTAATACAAAATTCTTTCAAAAATTGTTCTTTATTTTGTCTATTGGATATATGGAGCAAACCCTTCTTTTTACTACTTAATGTCTTTCTATGCATAGATCCGGTTTTGCGCCTCTTGTCTCGATCAACTAACTACGTATCTGAAGATATTGGCAGCCATATTTGATGTTAGGATATTAGTTATGCGTAGCTAAAGTGGTCTTTTTTCGTACACTTCGACAAAGGATTCATACTAACAATTGGCAACTCCACACGGTTTTCAATTACGACCGCCGTCGTTTTTCATATTCGCATATCCAACTACTTCGGTACCCTAAGGTTTCTTTTCAGCTTTTTTGTTTTTCCTATTTTCATGTGGTTTTTCACCTATAAAACCCTAAAACATTAAAATGTCTAACTTCCCAGCCTTCGGCCCTATTGCGTTGTGTGACAAACATCGCCCGCAATCGAGACAAAAAAAAGAACTTTTCCGCAAATCTACCGCCGGACAAATCGAGTTGGAGGTCGCACTTTTCAGCCCATAAACTACGACCTAGACCTCCGTGTGTCGCACTTTTCAACCCATTTTCTTTGCGACCTATTACTTAAAACAAAGTCAGAACTCACACTCCGCCAATTTTTCCGCAATTTTTTCCGGGTTTTTCCGTTTCCGTCGTGTTTTCCACCGTCTCACCCCGTTTCGACTCATTTCTCGATCCGTTTTTCTCTCATCTAAGTGGGAACATAGCCCCCTTTGGCTTCAGTACCTCCAATTTTTGGTGGAAGAGTTTTTATCTGCTTCTCGGTCTATTTTTTCGCAGTTTCTCACTTCCTTTTCCCGTATCCGATACCTCCTTTTCGCTCCCCTTCTAATCGCCTCTTCTCCTTTCAAATCACCTCTTGAAGATTTGTTTGGATCTACTTTTAGGCCTCCTCCTTGCCCCTTCTCGCTTTTTGGTCGATTTCTCCTTTTTTCCAAACGCCCACCCCGCCGCCTCTCGGGCCGTGATCGCACCTCTTTCGGCCAAATTTTTCTCAGATCCTCGTCCCTTCGACCCTAGATCTATTGGCCTTTTTCTGGGTGTTTCGACTAGATTTTTTCGCTCTCTTAGGTTAGTTTTGAGAGGCTCACCTTTCTTGGTTTACGATCGATGCCCTAGTAGTTGTTAATTTTCTGTTATTTCAGCATTATATATTGCTTTGCAAGATTATTTTCACTTACGCAAAGACACTTTTTCTCTTGCTCTCAAAACTAAAAGGGTTTAAAAATTAAAATTAACGCATGCCACACACTCACCCTAAGCGAAGAAGAGTCCGGGTTTACACCGCTAGGCAAAGACTTTAAAATCAATTGACACCGCACCTTTTCGCTTCCTTGTTTCGACATTGTAATCACTTGACTTCACCTTCCCCGCCTTTTCGGTCATTCTTTCTTCCCCTCATGTCGTTTTTGTGTTGTCACCTTCGCGCCCTGGGCGTGCCTCCCGAGACTTCTTGGCCTTCACCCTCGCTTTGGCCGATCGACCCCGTCAGTTCCCACCGTCGTCGAGCCGCCCTCCTCCGAGTCCGCACCCGACTCCTCTTCTCCGATTCATTGGGTTCTCCTTTTCCTCTCCGGTTCTCCCCCTATCACCTTCACTATGTCCGGTCCACAGGCCTAACGCTAGCGGTACTCCCGCCCCACGTCGGGACTACTACTAAATTTAACCACCACAGAACTACCCCGCCGCACCTTTGCTCCCGTACATTGCAGCTCCCGCCCTCCCGATTTCAACTCGCCTGATCAATGACCCTATCCGCCACGATGTTGGTTGGCCTCGCTATGCCAACCAAGTCTCTCCGACATCCGTAAGTTTGAAGGCCTTCACGAGAAGATCCAACCAACCATGTCCCATCTTCAAACATGTGGTGTTCCTCCAATTCCATTACCGATGATTCCATCCGTCTTCGGTTGTTCCAATGCACGCTTACCAAATAAGGCTTCTAAATGGTATGTTGACCAAGCCACCTCTTCCCATACCACCTTGTGACCATTGCCTAAGCCTTTTTATCTTATTTCCACCTCCTCTCCAATACGATATCGGTACGAAGCTTTCTTGACTTCTTTCAAAACCTCTTCAACCCGCCTTTCCACTCATGTCCAGGAATGGCAAAGAAGACAAATCTTATGCTCTCGAGCTCCCCCTTCGAAGACGGTATATGGATCGGTCTTGCACTCTCTTAGCTCCCATTGGCAAAGATGTGGCCTCCCATTTCCCTCAAACGAAGAATCCTCCCCTCCAAATAGCCTTGGAATATGACCCGATCTACGCTCAATCAAGTTATGTTTATACCATCCTTCCCGACCTCCCCTGTGCCCGTGAGGCGCTAATGCCTCGTGGGAATCTCATTCCGTCGACGGTATCATCGAGCCCTTTCTCATCCGTATGCTCAACCTCCTATGGGCTATGGTCTCCCCTTGGGGAGGGGCCAACACCCCAGCACTTTTCCCTTTCCAGGTAGCATGTACCAGGATACTTTAATGCCTCATCCTTTTGCCCAACCTCCCGTTTACCTCAATGTTGCCCAACTTAACCATTACCCTTATCCGCAGCTCCGGTGCGCTCAGCCTCCTCCAAAGATATGCGCTTCCACCTCCCTCGCCTCCTCCAACCCCGCAACAAGACTCTGGCTGCCTCTCCTGTGGCAAGTATTTGCACGGTAATAATGTTACCGATGAAATAGGTAACCGTAATTGTTACCTACTTTTTTTTGGTAGCATAAAAAGCACCCGATTTTGAAAAGTGGTGATGCGGAATCACCATTTTTTTTTTTGGTGCACATTTTTGACACTCTAAAATTTTTATTTATGAAGTATGAATATTTGTTTTAAAATGTTAGTGATTTTCATGCTAATTTTGAAATGTATTGATGCAGCATCAAATATTTTTTTTTTTTTTTTTTAAGAGCGGTGATTTTCATGGTAATTTTGAAACGTATTGATGCTGCATCAACCTTTTTTTTTTAGAGCAGTGATTTTCATGCTAATTTTGAAACGTATTGATGCTGCATCAACCCTTTTTTTTTAGAGTAGTGATTTTCATGCTAATTTTGAAACGTATTGATGCTGCATCAGCCTTTTTTTTTTAGAGTGGTGATTTTCATGTTGGTAATAAAACACAAAACTTAGATTTAAAAAAATATATAAAAACAATAAAAAAACCAATAAAAATGTAAAAAAAACAAAAATAACTCATAAAAATAAAAAATTTAAACAAAAATAAATTAAAAAAACAAAAATATTTGGAAATTATATCAAACGAAATGACAAAATTTGAAGAAAAAAAACACATAATTTAAAGAAAAAAAACAAAAATTCCGCAAAAAATTAAAAAAAAAAAAAAATCAAAAACATATTTTTCTAACTTATTAAAAAAAACAATATATAAAAAAATATATATATATATTTAAAAAAAAAAATTAAAATAATTAAAATTACAAAATTAAAATTTAGAAAAAAAAAATAAAAAACAAAAAAAATTTAAATTTAAAAATTTAAATTAAAAAAAATAATAATAATAAGGAAAAAAATGCAAATTTTAAAATTTACAAAAAAAACAAATTAAAAAAAAAACAATTAAAATTGAAAAAGAAAAAGAAAATAAAAAAATAAAAAAAATAAAAAAAAAAAACTATCATTAAAAAACAAAAAAAATGAAAAAAACCACGTGCAAATAATTAAAAAACAAATATACATAAATATAGTGTTTTTTTTTTTTTTTTTGGTGAAACCATTTACAGATTTTAAAAATGAAAAACTAAATAAACAAAAAAATAAAGAAAAACAATTAAATTAAATTAAAATTTAAAAATTTTAATAAATAAATTTTAAATTTTAACTTAAAAAAAATAATTATTCTATAATATTAAATATAAAAAATAATTAAACAAATTGAATTTGAAATAAAAAAATTGAATTAAAAAAATAATTTTAAACTTTTTGAAATTCAAAAATTTAAAAAAAAAATCAAATTAAAATAAAAATATTAAAAAAAAATAAAATCAAATAAAAAAGAGATGCACATATATATTAAAAATTTAAAAAAAAAAAAAAAACGAATTTTATTTTAAATAAAAATATTAAATTAAAAAAAAAATTAATTTTTCGAAAAAAAAATTTATATTTTGAAATTTAAAAAAAAATTAAAAAAAAAAAAAACAATTTAAAATTTTGTTTTTAAAAAAAAATGGATTAAAAATGGGCGGCCCGCCGGCCAGGCCCGTCGGTGGCCCCGGCGGGGGGCGCGCCGCGGGCGGCCCCGAGCGAGGCCTCCGGCCCGGCGGGCGGAGGGCGGTCGGGAATCGGCCCTCGCCGCGCGCGCCCGGGGCTGCGGGCCGCCCGGGCCGCCCCGGCCGGCCCCCGCGAGCGAGCGGGCGCGCGCTCCGGCCAGCCGGCGGGCGCCGGGCGGCGGGGCGGCGCCCGGGGGCGGCCCCGCGGTACTCCCGGGACCCGGCGGGCGGAGGACGATTCCCGAGGTACGACCCTCCGCCGCCGGCGGGCCTCTTGGGCCGCCCCGCCCGGGGCGCGGCCCCGGCCGCCTCCTCCTCTCGCCCGGCGGTGGCGTGCTCGGCCACCGTCAGGCTTTTTAAAGATTTTTAAATTGTTTTTTTTTTTAATTTTTTTTTTTAATTGTTTTTTTTTTAATTTTTTTTTTAATTTTTTTAAATTTCAAAATGCAATTTTTTTTTTCTTTTCTTTTTTTTATTTTATTTTTAATTTCAAAATATATATATTTTTTTTAATTATTTAAAATAAAATTCATTTTGTTTTAATTTTTTTTAATTTTATTATTTTTTGTTTTAAATTTATTATTATTATTATTATTATTATTTTTAATAATTTTTATTAAATTTTGCCCAATTTTTTTATTTAATTGATTTTTTTTTTTTTAATTTCATAATTTTTCTTTGTTATTAGCTTTTATGTTTAGTTTTTTAATATAATTTTATAAAATTCAATAAATTTTATATATATATTTTTTTTAATTTATTTCGATTTAATATTTTTTTTAAATGTTTTACTCTTTTTTTTTTTTTTTTTTTGTTAATTACATAACAAAATTTCTTTTATATTTAAAATTTATTTTTTCTTTCAAATTTTTTTTGTTTATTCATTTATTTATTAAAATTTAATATTTTTGTTTTTAAATTTAATTTGTTATTTTAATATTAACCTTTTTTTTTTTTTAATTTAATAAAATTTGATGTATATACCTATTTTAATTTAAGTTCATATATATATTTTATTTTTTATAATTTAAATTTAATTTATTTTTATAGTTTATTTTTATTTTTAATATATATTGTTTTAAATTTGATATTTTCATTGTATTTTATTTTTATTTTTTATTTTTAATTAATTTTTCTTTTTTTTTCCTTTTAATTTGAATAGTGTTTTTTTTTTCATTTTGAATTTTTAAATTTATTAAAATTTAATATATTTCCTTAAATTTAATTATTTGTTTTAATTTTTTTTCTTTTTTTTAAATTTAGTAAGCATTTTATTTTTCTTTTTTAAATTTAATTTCTATATTTTATTTTTTATAATTTCCTTCTTTTTTTAACTTTTTTTTTTTTAAATTTAATATTTTTATTTTGTTTTTATTTTTATTTTTTAATTTCTATATTTTTTAAATTTTAATCTTAATTTTTTTTTGTTTATTTTTTAATTTTTTTTCCTTAAATTTTAGGTTTTTTTTAATGATTGAATTAAAATTTTTACTTTGTTTTTTTTTTTTTTTTTTTTTATATTCATATATTTTTAAATTTTAAGCTTTTAAATGTTTTTATTTTTTAAATTTATTTTTTTTCTTAAATTTTAGGTTTTTTTTAATGTTTGAATTTTAAAAATTAAAAAATGTTACTTCTATTTTTAAAAATGCCAAAAGTATGACACAATTTTTTTTTTTGTTATTCCAGCATCAACTGGTTTTCTTTTGAGGGTGTTTTTTCAATCCTTTTTTCAAGAAAAATTTTTGTTTTTACCATAATTTTATAAAATGTTGAAATTTGACCTTAAAAAAAAACGAAGTGCGTTCTGGAATACACACTTTTTGTTTTTGGGGTGTTTTTTCAATCCTTTTTTCAATATACAATTTTGTTTTTACCATAATTTTATAAAATGTTGAAATTTGACCTTAAAAAAAAACCAAGTGCGTTCTGGAAGACACACTTTTTTTTTTGGGGGGTGTTTTTTCATGTTTTTTGGAGAGTTTTTGGGCTAGAGTTCTGCTGAGGTCGTGTTACCTATTTCCATTCTGGGTGTGAACATTGTTACAAAGCAGGCACGACTAATCCTCTTAGAGAAGGCGGCGAGGCAATCCAACCAATCGCCTCGGTATACGTGGACCCAATCCTCAAGGTACCGACCCTAACACCGCTAACTAGCAACAAGGCACTTCCAAATTTTTGTCACGGGGACAGCCCTCTCCGCACCAACAAGCCTGTTCATGTTGCGGTGTTTACTACTATTACACCCATGATTGTCCCCCTCTTACCCAAATACGACGAGATGTGGGAGTCTCCGACCACATTACGAGGACAACATGCCTACTCTCATGCTCCCCCTAATGTGACACTACTCAACATTTGTGTTTATTGATCCTTTCCCTCGACGGGGGATTCGTGTTTACTGACCGCGTGATCGGTCGCCACTCAACCTTCCCTTACGGTTCCTCACGTTACCGAATCCTCATAATCGAACACGATCCCATCCCCACTTGTCGACCTTCACCTTCAAGCTCGGTCTCACCGATGCCAAACCTCCGCCTAGGTCTTCTCCCAAGTCCTTCTTCGGGTTCTACGAGCCTCTGCGACATCAATGGCCCCTTACATATCCCTCAACCAAAAATTGAGGTTCATCCCAAGATTCTAAGGACCATTACGTCGAAATACTGCTACAGTCGGTGCTCATTCGTATATCGTAGATGATTGCTTTAATCTCCTGCTGCCATTCCACATTAGAACTCCTCCGGTCTTCTTCCCAAAAGAAGGCTACTTGCTATACGCGTGAGCGCTGGCAGATCTGCATGGAAGTGACCAAATGATTGTGTTCCGCAACTCCTTGATGGATACATCCTCCTCTTCTGTGGAAATCTCCTTCCAAATCCCGGTCAAAATCCGAATGCCAACGTTTCTCGGTGCATAATTGATGAGGGGGCATCCATGTGATGTCACTTCGGTTTAGAAGCAACTCGCGGATACGAGTTGGCCCCTTCCACGATCACCCTTCGAGCGTGGGGCAGCCACCTCCCGGCCAGTGGCCTTTTCATGTTGTCCTATCACCCTTCTTGGGTAAGGCAGGTTTGCGTTGACGTCGAAGTCATTGACGCCTCTCTAGACTACAACATTCTATTCGGGCGAGGCTACACCTATGCCATGTCTGTATCCCATCTGATTTTCGTAAGGTGTCTTTTCACTCACAATGGAAGAATGTCACATTGACCGAGTTGACTTACCATGAGCCACCATCTCGAGAACTCCCGAGAGACGACCATCTCGCCACCGCCTTATTAAACAAGCACGTCGATTCCTTGACAGTGTATCCCGGCGTCTACAGATTCCGCCACCACTTGGAAATTTTCTGGTCCTCCCCCTCCTCATATCTCCGATCCCCGACTTATCGAATGTTTGCATGATGCAATCGTCTCGGTGTCCTTGACACTTCGGCTGGTAGGCATCTCAGGCTCAACTCTTCCGCCAATACACTCCTGGCCTCTGTCACCAGTGTGGGGACCCTCCTGCCCCGGCCTGCTTCTCTCGGTGGGGCCTGGTACCGCCCTGGACAGACCCAGGCCTTGTTCCCGCCCGGACAGGTCACCTTCCGTGGGCCCAACCAACATCGGCCTTTTTTCCATGTGCCCTTAGCTGCTCTGCCATGTGGACATTACTCTTATCGTCAGGTGTAGATCTTTTCATAAAATGC
Source organism: Pinus albicaulis (assembly GCA_034641835.2). Lineage (NCBI taxonomy): Eukaryota > Viridiplantae > Streptophyta > Pinopsida > Pinales > Pinaceae > Pinus > Pinus albicaulis. Next base: position 163,203 of record JAXQQM020087037.1, read on the forward strand.
CCCATCTCCGCATATGGCCCCGAAGATGAACAAGTCCTCAATACTGCCATAACGGCGCCCAAGGTAGCCACCTCTAGGTATTGCTACGCCGAAAAAGTCATGCGTGACTGGGTATTTCACTTCCCTCCGGTGATTGCATTGAGCCGATCTGGCCTTTGTTCAGTACGCAACATTTCACCCCTAAGGCGCTGACTCCCATTCCTCATTCGGTTGTCTCATTGGTCCCATGCAGCAAATGGGCCATCGACTTTATGGAGTGTCGCTCGCCATCGACGGTAACCATAAATATATCATCGTGGTGATGCAAACTGTTTCTGCATATGTAAATAGCTCTGTACCAACATTTAACGCTGCAGCGACTCTTGCGACCCTCTTTTTCTTTAACCACGTTGTCGCATCGATTCGGGGTTAAAATAGCGGTGCGACCCACGGCCGAGCATTTTTGAAAGATGAGATATGACGTGAGCTATCTCCTTTGTTGGGTTTTGAGCACCAATATTCCTCACTCTGTGCCACAAGGTAATGGCCAATTGAAAGCGATTAACAAAATCACAAGACATACTTCAAAAAATAATTGAGAATAAGCAAAAACAGCGGCATCTTATATTGCACAGCACAACGGGCCTGTGGAACACGGTAAAACCGTCACACGGGTTTACTCCTTTCCACCTCATTTTTTGGAGAAGAGCGATCTTACCGATCGAGTGCGAAATTCCTTCCACACGCATTTGAGCGGGTTGAACTTCTCTGACACCCAACCTCTAGAACAACGACTTGTCATGTGAGCTAACGCCTCTGAAGACCGTCGTGTTGCCCGCCCTGCCAAACCAGCAGAAGCATTAACGCACCAAAGCTAGGTATGACGAAAAGTCCGACTTAGTACTTTTCACGAAGGTGACTTGTGTTCTAGTTTATGACCGAGCCCATGATGTCCTTGGTCATGGAGAAGTTGACTCATTATGGCTAGGCCCCGCCCTGGTGATGAGATCTGATGAGGGCATATATTAGAGACTCGAAAGACGATCCCTTACAATCCTCATAATGCACTCTATCTTAAGAAATATTACCCCCTAGCATTTCCCTTAAAACACATGTTTTATTTTCTTTTAAATACTTCGACCATCTTTTGGTTCATACTTTGACACTTCACCGGGATACATTTTGTCCCAGCTGTGGGTCACTTCACCTCTCCTTAAAGTAACGTTTCTTCACTTACAACACTTGTACTTGGGCACCACTTTGCCTCTTTACTTCTCTTTGTTTGTGTTGATTTTTCGTCATGAAGTTCGTACATGCTCATGTTTTCATGATCCCCCATTGGACCTTTCTTGTGTGGTAGCACCATCAAGTCACCCTTGTTTCGACATCCATTAGGTCGTCATCGCATTCATGAGGTATCTGGGTTCACTTTGTACCCGCTAGTACCCCATCCCTCATTGCTTGGTTCTCTTTTGTGTCGCACATTATGGCCTTGAGTCACCCATCCCTTATCTGATGATCTTGTGTGAGTCGCGCCATCTCATTCATACCCTTTATGCTCTTGCGAAAGTCGTCCATTCGCTACTCGGTCCCCTCCATTCCATCATCATCATTGGTATTATTACGGCTTCGTCGCTACTATTTTCTCTCATGCCTTAGTTGAGGATCTCCTCGTTGCCTCTTTCCTTGGCCGGACCTCCTCGCCGACATCGGCTCCTTCCTTCAGAATACGGTCTGAGGGTGGTGTGCAGCAGTTCCGACTTCCTCTTGTTCGGTGCCTCGGATAGAGCAAGGGATTTCTCATTTCCTTTGACTTGGTCATTCTCCCTCGTCCTTTCGGCACATGATCGGGAATCCTTATACTTGATGGTTCGGTGATGCGGCTGTGACTCTTGGTGATTCACGAATGTGTGTGAAGATGTTTCGGCCCTCGCAGGGGGTGAGCACAAGGTAGCCCCCCACATGCCGGATGACCTCTTCATTGCGACCCTCGATGCGACTCCATATATTTGATGATGTCGGCCTTGGCGAAAGCACGGCCGCCTCTTTGATTTGCATGTATCGGTCGGTTGTGAGCCCTTCCCGCTTGTAGGGGGCATTTGGGGCCCTTGTTGTCTCATGTGCTAAGATATTGTTGTAAGTCTGGTGTTATCCCGGGAGCAACATGTATGTGGGATCCCTCATTGTTTTATCGGCTCGTATTTATGCCGATTTGTACTTTATGGTTCGGGTCCCTTGTTTACTCGGACACACTATTCTTTTTCGTACTTTGTCTCTACGGGCATAGGTATGCTCTCCCGCTGCTAGCTTCAAAGACAAAAGTATTTCTCTCATAAAAAAGAGACTTGTTGCACCCGCAAGTCTCGTCTCCGTGGTCTAGTTCTTCAAACGACATTAGTCTACCTTACATTTCTCTCTCTGCTGACACCTTTTGATGTCCGGTGATTGAGTTCTTACAACGTACTTCGGTCATACAGAATTTTTGCTCCTAACACTCGCACGTTGGGGGGCAATACTGTTACCATCCATTTTTTGTCATCTATTACCTACTATCATTAGATGGACCCAAGTACACCATGTAAGACCAATTTTACCCTAACTAAAATTGCTTTTAACTATGTCAAATAACTTAATAAACCACTATTTATTAGGTTGTTTATGGTCTAAACAAAGAAACCCCAAAGGGAAATATTAAACAAATCTATATTTGTTTGATTTTCCTCATGGAGATAATTAATTAAACAATAATTTAATTATTATTCATCATCATGTTTAACCCAAACAAAGAAATTAATTAGATGAAATCTCTATTTATCTTATTATTTTCTAGGAATAATTATTTAAATCTTATTTTAAATAACATTCCTTGTTAAAATATGACTAAATCACCCCACAAATAATTAAATAAATCATTATTTATTTGATTATCATTCAACCACTTCCTTAAAAATGATAAATAAATCATTTATTTATTTATTATTTACAAATAAAGGGATTTGACGAAGTCAAATACCTTTTCCTCCAAACAAAATATAATAAAATATTCCATAAAAGGTGGATCTGAGATTTGGTTAACATTATTTTAATCACTGCACCAAGATCTAGAATGACCCAATATTTTGTTATAAATAGGGAGGGTTTTCACTACCATTCTTCACCTTTTCGTTGCCTATTGGATCACTCTGGATCTAAACTCTTGGTCCGACTTTGAGCCATCATCATTGTCATATTTTCCATTATTTGATGTGTGAGCTCCCTTTGAGTGAAATTCTATCTTTGTCCGGGAGTTTTCTACACCCAGCCAGAGAGATAAATGCTGAATCTGAAGTGTTGAGGACTTCCAAGAACTCCATCCACATTGATGAGAATTGGGAAACATCTTCTTGTTTTCCTCCCAGTGTCCCTTAATACAAACAATTCTTTTCAAAATTGTTCTTGTCTCTGCTCTATTGGATATATGGAGCAAACCTTCTTCTTTTCTACTCGCTTAATGTCTTTCTATGCATAGATCTCGGTTTTTTACATCTCTTGTCTTGATCAACTAACTACATGATTCAAGATATCATGTGCAACTCATATTTGATGTTAGGGCTATTAGTTATGCGTAGCTAAAGTGGCATTTTTTCGTACACTTTGACAAAGGATTCATACTAACAATAGGTATTCATAAATGTAGTGCACAAGATTATATGGGAATTATTCTATTATGAATAATTTGGGTTTCAGGTTGAAAACCCAGCTGATAATTATAGTGGGAATTTACAGAATTACTAGTGGAGTCTAATATTAAGTTGGGGTTTAATATATAGTAATTATGTATTACGGTTTCTAACTTAGGGTGAGCTTCGTAAAAAATTTCTAGTGGATAATTTCGGTGGTCCAATGTCTAATTATAAAAAATTATAAATTATAAATTACAAGCTTCTACACAAATGCTGGTAAATTGATGAAATTTGTATTATGGATTGTGTAATGTTGCCTGGTTGGAGGCCAAGGACATTACAAAAATATAGTAGCTAAGTAATAATGTTTTTTGAGGTTGTGTTGGTTTATTCACAAGGTGGCGATGAAGGTTAGTGACATTCATCTCATGTTCCTAGTTTGGGATGTGAATTGGGTATTGGTTGATTATTTTTTAAACCATATGTAACAAAATTTTGGATTCCATCCATATATATATATATATATATATATATATATATATATATATATATATATATATATATATATATTTGATTCTTTAAAAAGATAAGGAATGGTTGAGAGTAGTGATATATTTCACACAAAGGTGTATGTGTCAACTTACACACACAGTTTACATTCATAGATTACTCTAATATATAGAGTTTCTCTCTGTCTAAATTATTCCTAAATTAGAAGGAGAGGTTGAGAGAATTTCTCAACTATCACAAACCAACATCTCAAATATAAGATGTAAGCATTTCAATTCCTAAGTTCCCTCTCTTAATGCCTACATTGCATAAATCTATTGAAACCACTCCATAAATAACAAAATACACAATCATTCTTTAATTGCTTTACAACTTACTCGAGCTGTAGGGCATCCCGTAAATTGCCTCTATAACCCTTGTAAAGGTGTAGTCGACAAGTTGGATTCCCAGAGAGTTTCGAATCCCGAGACTCCCGAATCAAGGACCTTTCAAGCTCAATTACTCTGGACAACTTCCCAGAGTCATTGCGTAACCTCATTAGAATACCACTCCCCACGTCTTCAATGAACTGAGGATCCTTCCCTAGATCAACAGCTGCCATAATATCTAGAAAAACTATCCATGTTGAGCCTTTTCTACACGAACTATAGTTGTTCAAAAATAGTTTAAGAAGGGTTCAGATTATCCATTGAATTCATCATCAGAATTCAATGGATATTCATCTATGGCTATATTTGATGATTCTTTCCCTTTTAACGAGATCATTGTCATGACTTTTTCAATTCCATGCTCTATGCCCAATTTTCTCGTAATAGTAGCATTCAAATTCACCTTTGGTTTCATTTTTCTTTCTCATCCTCGTCTTTGTAAACAATGAATTTTTATATTGGAGAGTTCTCTTACATCACTTTGATTTTTAGTCTATTTTTCCTCTTGCCATAAGCATTGCAATTGTCTCATGCAATTTTTTTTGAAGACATTTTTCTCAAAGTGAAGACAACATTATTATAACATGAAGGAATATTATTTAGTAATATTTGCTTTAGCATCTTCACCCTCCACCTTTGCATCTCGCTTCATATAATTGTCTTAAAGAGAGACATTAAATTATTTACATCTATTGGACATAGAAGTCTCCTCATCCATTTTCAATCTAAATAATTGCAACTTTATGGAAAAATATTCATTTCTAGCTTTTGCACCAAATAGTTGAGTCTAATGTTCCCATATTTCCTTAGATGGTTTGTAGTGATATCTACAAGATGTAATTGTGAATACGAAAGAGCAAGTCCAATAATGGACTTAGCTCTCTCATCTCTATTTTTCCATTCAATTAAACTGTTTGGCATCTGTAGGGTGCTACTTATGAACCATTCACTATGCCCCATAGTTTTTTCTTCATTAATTGCATTTGAATTTTTAGTTTCCATGAGGGAAAATTTAAGCCACTATTTTTTTTTCTAAAATCGTGAATTCCATTATTAAAAGAATAAATTCAAAACCAAAACGAGAAAATACCTAAATTGCTTTTCCCCTCTAAAAAGTGAAAATGCTTCAACTCCTTTATGAAGACAAAAGGATGTGCATTGCAAAGTACAACAAATCTACAATCATAGTCAACACATCTCTTTATTTGTAGGAGGATCTCTTCATATGAAGAATTTTGGATATCTTCAACAATGATAATCAACAAAATTTTATTTTGGAACAATAGTTTAGTTTTAATGATGGGCATTCAATAATTCCAATAATCAAGCCCTCAAATTGTCACAACAACACAGCGGATTGGTGCGCTTGATCCATGCACTTTCCACCAAGTATCCTTTTGTTAACTTTTAAATACTATATTATAAAAAAAAATACTTAGAAAACAACAAGTAGATGTTTACATTAATAATTTTAACATTTAACCTTTACCAACCGCTATGGCACACACAAACCTTTTACATTGCTGCTTCGTATAGCAAGAAACGACTCTTAAAATCATTACACCTCGTAGTCATTCAACCCAAATGCAACAACTCTCTCAGATTCATAGCTCGAAGTGGATCTTAGTCTTATTCCAACGAAATTTTCTTAATCACGTGGAAACTTCGATGTCACAAAAAAACCTCAACAACCTATTTAAATAAACATAGATCTAACCTTGAGATTTGATACCAAGATAAATAATGGTTGGTGTATACGTCAAGGCACACACAAACATGGTTTACATTCAGAGATTACTATAACATAAAGAGTTTCTCAAATCTAACTTATTCCTAACATAGAAGGAAAGGTTTAGATAATTTCTCAACTATCACAAACCAACATCTCAAATATAGGATGTAAGCATTAATTCCAAGTGCAATTGTTTTCCAACTCTTTCAATTTCACATATTCCTCCTCATACCTTTATATAGATTTCTCCATTTCCTCTTCATCATTATTTTCTAAGGTGAATGATTTTATTTCTTCACATCTGTGCCATTTTATCCATTTTTTATAGCTAGAACATAGTGTTTTTCCTCATATGTCCTCCATTTCATTTTGTGATATTTGAGTTAGTTGAGGTAGGGTTGTCGTATGAACCCCAAAACAATCCCTAGTTCTTGCATATGTCTTAATGGAATACTTTTGAGTAGCCATGTTCTTAGCTTGAATATGGTGTTAAAATTGCATAGGTTCCATAATATTTATAGGATGTTTTATGAAAATATCATGTTTAATGTCTTATTTTAATTCACCAAAATAGGCTTCCAAGTTTCATCACTTGTGTTATGCGCCCTTGTGGCCAATACTTGAAATTGTGTTATGGTCTTCAATATCACCTAAGTTCTTGATTATTGTCAATTGACTAAAGTAGTCTTGTTTGCAAACTTTTCCATATTTCTCTTCTAAATCTCTTATAAATAAACTGCAAGCATAATTATAATAATGGGATCTCATTTTATTTACCCATTTATACCATTTATAGATTTCCATATCAAAGTAATTTTTTTATAAATCCTTTTTTTATCATCCATAATATTATGAAACTCAAATTAAGGTAGAGTATTTTTAGATAAGAGAATCAAATTGATCATGGAAGGAGCTATTTAAACCCTTGCAACAGTTATCATTTCTCCATTACCATTCTATATTTTCTCTGTTTGCATGGATCTTCTGCATATCATTCAATCGTGAGTCCTTATGTTTTGGTGAATAATTTTTTCCTTTTGCAAATACGGTTGCCACTCAAGCTAGCTCTTCTTTAGTTTCGTACAACTATATGCTAAAATTTTGTTTTGGTCTTCTTGTGGTGCAAGATATTTCTTCCCTCGTTATTCCTATGGATAAGGAAGATTTATGTAGTGAAATTTTATTTTTCAGAGAATGGTTTGGTTGGCAAGTTTAATGGGTAGTGTACGCTGACTTTCCAATCCCGCATAAATTGATATTTGAGACATGGAAGCCCCTTTTGTGAGGTAAGATGAATATTTACCCTATGGAACAAGGCTTAATCATTATGGTTTTTGATAATATTTAGGATAAGAAGGGCTTATGTGAAGTTGGGTTGTGGTTTTAAGGGAGTTTTGGCCTCTTTATGTAGCCCCATACTTCCACTTTTGAACTAGTAATCGAATCAATGTCTTAAACTCCACTTTGGGTAAGGCTTCTGAACCTTCCTTGCATTTCTAGAATTGCACATCACTTTCCTCCATTGGGAATGCGACTGTGAAACTTCTATTGTAGTTTTTTCTCTGAAATAGAAAATTTTTACAAGACTACTTATCCCCGCATTTTTCTGGAGATGGAATTCAACAAGGGTTTTCCCACGAAGATTAATTTGATGGCTCCAAACTATGTTTGGGTCCAAAATATCGACTTTGGGTCCAAAATATCAACTATGAGAATATTTTATTTTGGTGTAGAGCATGCTATGAAATGGGGCATGCAATTAAAAAATGCCCAAAGCATTCTCATAATAACAGAGAGTGGAGAAATCCACAAATGGTGGGAAGAAGCAGAAGGTGATAACTATACGGTATTCAAAGAGGAAGAGCTTTATGACAAGAAAAAACTAGAAGAAAAGTAAGAAGAAAATTCACTCAAAGAAATCACATATGTGGCAATAAAATCTAAGTAGGAAATATCTCTTGCCAATGTGGATCCTTTAGTCGCTAGTAAGGACTTCTTCTCTTGTCTAGGAAGGAGGTACATAGGTGCATGAATGGGTTTATTGTTAGTAGCTCTAGATATCATAACTAGGGGGAGATGATGGGGATCTCTTATGAGGGTTAGACTGTTCATAAGATATTTTCTTAGGTCCTAGAAATAAGTCTCCTAATGGGAGATGAGTTTGTCACATGCCAAACATTGTAGGCCATGTCACATGAACACTTGGAAAGACTAGTAGGAATGTGCATGTCCACATGGATAAAGGGAAGAAACACAAATTCAATATAATGTTGGGTCATACGATATGTTTGTGTCAAGTTGGAGATAGAAACTAAAAATACTCCTAGATACATTTGGCTCATAGGGGAAGAATTGAATCCTATGTTTACTAATATATGATGTATTATTGAAGGAAATCTTGGGCTAGAATGTTCAACTCCATTCCCTAAACAACTCTTCTTTTTATTTTTAAATATATAAGTCTCCAAAAACAATGAAATATATATACAATAACACACTAAACCTACTAATAATAATACCAATTGGAAAGATAAAATTAGCCCTTATTTGGGAGTCACTCTCCCTAAAAGGTGGCATTAATAATCCTTCATGAAAGTTGGGTTGAGAGGATATAGTCAAAATGCACAAGGGAAAAGAAGAAGATCTAAAATCAACTAGGATGAAGAATGAGAGAATTTAACTAAAGAATGGGAAGAATTCAACGAATAAGAAGGGGGTAACTATGAGGGTAAGTAATCACTATGAGGTCGAGGTTGATAGTGAAGACCATAAATGTTGGTGCGTTAATTTCTCAATTATTGAATTTGAGATCCAATCCTTGCACAAATATGATAAAGTTTTGGCAGGATTTGAGAGACTAAAATTATTTATTTTGAACCTAATTTAAAAAAAAAAAAAGGTTGATTATAATAAAAATAATGTGCAAGATGTAAAATGCATGGAAAATATCTCTTTATAAAATGTTGGAGTTACTAAATCCTTATTTATGGATCAAAGGTAGGAATTCATTATCCTTAGTAGATTCATAAGTTTCCCATTTGAAAATGGCCCTTTCATCCACCTAGCCACAAGATATGGGAATTTATCTACTTATATGACCTACATATCATGTCTTAGAGAGAAACATGGATAGGATAAGATCATGCTAATCTTGTGATGATTCATGTGTACGAAGAATCTTAAGAAGTCATCTATAACTAACATAAGTATAAAAAATAAAGAACAAATGGAGGGGTTGATCTATCGGAAGGAGAGAATTACAATACAAGAAATATAACATGGATTAAACAAGACCATAGAAGGACCCAAGAAGGTAACAAGGGGAACCTTGTTCAAGTACTAGACATCAATTAAGGTAAACACATTCATATGTCTAGAATTAGGAAGGGGAATAAACAATTAAAAAGCACCAATTCTAATAATGTTTCTTGAGATGATGGGAGACCTCATGATGATATTTAGGATTTGTTTTTGAGGTTTTGAAATCCATGAAATACATAATTAGGTTAATAGAATTTGAGTGTCTACATATTGGTTTCAAATATACATATTATTTATTGGATTCGTGATATATATATATATAAAGGTAATAACATTTATGTAAGTTGAAATGATATATGTTATCAACATCAATTATTAACATTCATTATGAACACATTCAAATATTTTTGTATATTTTGCTATGCTCCCATATGTGCTTTAGTGCCTTACATGTTATTACTATAAGAATTTAATATTATTTATTGAATATTTTAAAATAATATAGTGTGCATTGACTTTTTATTTCTATACACAACCTTAAATTATAAAGCACATTGCATATAGAAATCACAATTATTATTTTATAGTCACATCTTATGAATGGAACTTGAGTAAAATCGTTAAGGATAGGTAGTGAGTTCTTTTAATGTAGTGAGTTATAATATTATGTTTGTGGTCTTGAAAGTTATGACACGGTATCTATTATTTTTTATGGCTTTCATTTATTTGGTCTAATCTAAAGTTCGACTAAAAGATATAGTCTTTCATGAAATATGCATTGTCTAGATATCTATTTAATTGGATATTGAATAACAGTAAATTGAATACATTTTTTAATAATCCACAAAGAAATATTTAAATAGGAAGAATGGTAAATATTTCACTTTATAGTGTGTTCTAAATAAGTGAAAAAAATAAATATGGAAGTTATGCCCCATTCATAAATGTAACATATGTTGACATCACATATTATGAGTGCTTGGATTTTACCCCTTTTTTCGCAAGGGTGTCAACATGTTTTTTTTAATACAAAATATCCCTTTCCATTGTCAAATTTGAAGAGATTGGGCTATAATGGTTCATGAGACAGTAAAGGTGGATACATTACCCAATCCATTATGTTATTGCAACACATTCACTTGGCTATATTTTAAAAAGGGAATATTATCTATGCATAATAAGAGGACATCTACTGGTAATCTAAGAATATACTCAACAAATGAATAATTACAGTTTACAAAAAAATATTTCTCACCATAAAATAATACCATAAGCCTGATAAGAATACACTAGAATTCTTCGACACACTTCACAAGGCATGACTCTCAAGCATACAACAAGCTAAATGATATTATCAATTGTACCTTGATTTAGTAGAAGAGCACTTGGAAATTATGAGTTTGATTTAGATATAATTTGGGAAATTTAAAATTTATTGAAAGCCTCTACTTAATATATTTAGAAACTAACAAATTATAAACAAATTTATATTGAAATTATCATAGATACCAACATACACAATTCTCATGTTAAGCATAACCAACATGTTCTTAAAATACAATAGAGAAAATTTTGTGCTCCTATGGGCTAATTTCATTTAGAAAGAATGTATTCTATTAAATATATGTCACACCTCCCCTTCACTTTCCCATACAATTTTTGCTTCAGTATCCTATAAGAATAATTCCCACATAATTGTTATATCATCACACTTAGATTTCTAGCTGTTTAATACACATTTCATTTCCACATGCTTAGTATACCCTTTTTGATCTAATATATACTAGCTTCCATATCAATTGCAAGTTTAGTTACATCCCCAATACTACTCTTTTTTTATTTTAATTTTCACACTCCATCTTATTATTTTTCAATACATTTAAATCAACCCTTAAATTCTATTTGTAAGGGTGTTATGAGTACTTCACGAGCCTAACATTCATCTTGAGTTTATGTGTACAATCGGGTTTTTCATACACTTGGGCCTACAATCAACCCCATTCCCTCTTGTGCTAATTCATATACGATATATGATGATCATCTACTCTTAGGTATATATTAGTAGTTTAACTTCTTAGAACTTCAACATGTATATAGGTATCACACATACCTACTTACTTTAATTTTTATATAATAACACCCCTATTGTACCTCTCCCTAATATAATAGGGATACAGTATTCTAACTCGATATGTGTAATATCACACGTATTGTTCTTAACAATATAACTACATTCCGTAAGGGGGTTTTTTCTCTTCGGACCTTGTAGCCCTACCATATCCTTCTAACTGAATTTACGGTGCGTGCTTGACACTTATTCTTATCCATCGTTCATGAAATCAACTCTACGTGCTACCACCTCATTTCTAGTTTCGATGCCATTCAATTTGATTTGAGGATTTCGTATCTTGTCTTTATGGCTCGATTTCACCATGTCGACACTTTGTAGTACGCTAGGGTTTTTGTTATCAATTCTCGGGTTTTACTTTGCTCTTGTTCTATGCTACGCTGCCAAATATTCCAACGTGATATGGAGTATTTCTCCCTTTTATTGCTCGTATCAATTCCAGTTGGATGATACGTTGCATTAAAATTGAACATTAAGACTTAACCTTTTTGGATTCTTGTGGAATTACGAGACTTTACTACCTTTCAGTGCTCGGAATTGGGCATCTCCAGCCACGTGTATGGTGGTGATTGTCCGAGATTAGGGTTTCAAAGGCGTATAAAACTTTTGCGTTCAACATATGACTTCATTTTCGCCTATCGTATTGAGGGTTTTCCACAGAGTTGTTCTAGAGTTCGTTTTATCATTTTTTTCTCCTACTACGCCAGAGGAATCGTTCATATGTGTCGCTCCTCACACCTCCTGGAGCTATGTGAGAACTATGACGTCGCACTCTTCAACCTGAGTAACGACTTTTTAATGGATTTCGTTCATCCAGTTGACTTCCAATCCTCCTATCTCTGCATTTTAATTATATCGGTATGTATATAAGTTCAGAGTTGGAGTTTAACGATTAGGGATAGATTAAAACTTAGTCAACCATTTTTTTTATACAGACTCTCCTTTGCTTTCACTTCAATTACGTTGCTTATCGGATGGTGTATATGAAATTTGAGTTTGCCTTAATGTCATGCTCGCTCTCGCTTCGGTGAGTTACGATGAGCGTTGATGACATGGGCGTTCACGCGTATGTTGACTCCCTCAACGTGGTTTGGAGACATTGCAAGGTTCTTCAGAGAAGGTATTTCCATCTCATTGCTTTTCGGTGACATAACATTTCCATTGCTATTTCTTCCACATTTCTAAATTTCGATTTTTTCTCAAGTGTTAATAGCACGGCATATTTGTTGGTTCCAAGTGTCTCGCGTTGCCCAAGCTCCCCGAATACATTGTCGGGTGTAAGCTTTGTAAATGTTTGTTTTTCATTTTTGTGGTTTAACCTCCCGCTCAGGGTTGTAATTATTATTCTTGTTTATTTTCCCTCACGTACTCTATCTCTTATTCGTTATGTGTATATGACGACTATCGCACTCTCTTGCTAACCATTTGGCTTATATGCGTTTAGCTCGAATTATTAATCTCGCTTCCCTATTACTCACAGTTGGTGCCTCGTACAAATTCCTCCGAGGGAACGATAATTTAGTTTACCCTATTTAAATTCCTTATCTCCTACGGGAGAATTTTGGATATCGGGGTTATAAGTTTGTAATAATTTTTGAATAATAACTTTGGTTGACTTCTCCTCCGAGGGGAGAGAATCTATTTGTTTTCAATCTGGGAACCGACTTCAATCGTCATATAGATTTATATGTGTACATATATGTATATAACTTAGTTCTCTATCTCGCTTTTTGATGTGAATTTCGATGTAAACATTATGTATAGTGATTGTAGTTCCTCGTCAATTAAAAAATCTAGGCTGGGTCGTGTTCCAAAATTTTTGTTTATAATATTTAATTGCTAGAACTCTTCTTCTAGTATAGTATCGTCTGCTAAATTTGTTACTCGATGTGTAGAGTTTCCCTGTTCAAAGAGAATATAACTTCATGTGTTGTTAATCCAATATAACTCGAATTTATTCTATGGTTTTATTCTCCCTGGCATAATATTCCCGTTCCTTCATTAGTCTATTAAGCCGACCCTTCCGCTCCGGTTCACCAATTTCTGTTAATGGGTAGTTTTAATAATCCCGAGTAATATATTTTTGTATGTAAACATAATTGCACAAGAGTTTTCATGCATGTAGCGAGAACTATCTGTTACATATATCAATCGAGTCTAACTTATTTTTTTCATAATGACTTGATTCTCATTCATTTATGTACCACTCTGTAGAAAGCTTATTGCATGTCAGTAGTGTCTATATATACACGAGTAATTTAATGGTACCGAAGTTTATCTCTCTTCTACTACCTAGGGATAGATATAATGATATAATTCACCCATTTTGGTCGTGATAACTATACGTGTGATGCGAGAATTCTCTTATAGTAAATCTTAGATATTCGCTCCTCATTTTTAATTTATCGTGGACACTTACACAATTATTTCTCATGACATTTTGACGCGATAAAAATTGATGATTACATATTTGAAATGTGTTTCTCGTTCTACTTCCATTGTGCATGGTTGACATATTTACTATATTCCTTATGTCGAGTTTAGCCAATTTATTTCTAACTCAACTTACAACTCATTTGATTCTACTTTTTAGCCATTGTAACATGCATCTCATGCTACTTTTCACTATGTATACATGCTAGAATTAATTACTAAATGCAAATGTAGATTAAAAGTTAAATCATTAAATTTCTTTTGGGAAATATGTATTCTCGAATTTAAACCGACTTATGGTTTAGAGATTCGATGAATTCTTTCTCATACATGTGATTCCTACAACGTACGGATAATTTGAAGGCTAAAGCTACTTGAAGTTTCTATTAAATGTATGGAATAGTATCACACTACGGTATGCATATACAATACTTTCCATGCAACATAAAAATTTACATCTACAATTCATAACATAAAGTTAAAAGTGAATGCATGCATACGCAAGCTTAATTAGATGACCAATCCACCCAACCTTAGAATTCGATATCTTCGAATTCACCCTGAATTGAGATCCCTCCTAGTACGGATCAAACCTCTAATCTGTATAAGAGCATCTTATTTAAGCTGTTATTCCTCGGAGTCTGTTTCTAATTCCCACGTCCGTAATATAAGGATGCTTTTCTTCTGTTTTTTTAGGCTTCCCTAGTTAGGGATAAAAGTTGTTTTATGCTTTTCCCCAGCTTTTCCAGCTTTTCTTTACCTCTTCCCAACTATTTTTCCTCATCATTGAATTTAGATTTTTCCTCAAAAAATCTAAATTAGAAATAATTTCTTTCAAGGATTTTTGAAAGATTGTGGGGGAATTATTTGCCTTCATCCATCCTCATGGATTTAGCAAGTGATCTCAAATTTCTTCTTTGGGTCAATCTGCACAAAAATCCTTTTCTTCATTTCCTCCAAATTAAATATTTAATTACATTCACAAAAATACTTGTCATTTTGGGGGTCCACTCCCCCTTAGGATTAGAGTTCAAATGTCTAGTTTTAAAAACACATAAACTAGGGGTGTTACATATTCCCCTTCTAAAAAGCAAACACATGTCTCTAGTGTTGTTATTTAACTACTAGAGTTCATTTTTCAAACAAAAATGGATATCTTTCCATCATTTCAACTTCTCTTTCCTAGGTAGCTTCTCAGATAGAAAGTGCTTCCCATTGCACCTTTACTCTTGCTATTGTTCGATTTCTCAATTCAATTTCTTCCCACTCCAATATTTGAAGCGGTTCGGGAAGAAACTCCCCCTTCCGATCCCACTGTACAACATTCCAATCAACCATGTGAGAAACATCATGTACATATCTCTTTAATAACGAAACATGAAACACATCATGGACTCTAACATGGGGTGGTAAGACCAGACTTTTGTAAGCCTATGGTCCCACCCTTTCTAATACTTCAAAAGGACCACAATATCTAGGAGCTAGTTTTGCACAAATTCTAGCATAAAGTGTACTCTTTTTGGTTTAATGCGTAAATACACATGCTCTCCCCACTTTAAATTCTCGGTGCACCCTGATTTCTTATACGACATAGTTTTTACGGCGATCTTGTTGTTGCCTTGATGTTTCTTTGTATCTGTTTAACAATTATTTCCATTTCCTATAAGGCATCACGGTCCCAACATTAGTTTATCTTCCGTCGGCTCCAGCACTCAAAGGAGTACGACATTTTCTTCCATACAGTGCCTCAAACAGACTCATTTTGATGGAGGATTGAGTAGTTGTTGTTATACGGCAAATTCGAAAAGCTAAGTGAAAATAATCTTCCCACTTTGCTGGCCTATCCATCACATACATTCTCATCATGTCCTCTCAGAAATTTGATTAGTTCTCTCCGTTTGACCATCTATCCGAGGGTGGTAAGCAGTACTAAAATTCAACTTGGTACCCATCCCTCCAAATAGCCCTTTCCAAAAAGGTGCGTCAGAACTTAGCATCTCGGTTAGACACAATCACCTTCGGAAATCCATGGAGTCTTACTACCTCCTTCAGAACAAATTTGCTACTTTAAGTTTGTCCTCAAAGGTAGATTTCACTCGAGTACGAAATGTGCGACTTTTGCTAAAAATGTCCCACTACCACCATCACTGAATCATGCTGGTATTTGGTTTTTGGTAATCCTGTTATGAAATCCATGGAAACTGTGTCCCATTTCCACTCTGCAATTGGCAAAGGGTTTAAAAGGCCAGCAGGATGTTGACGCTCAACTTTGACTAGTTGACATTCCATGAATCTAGTTAAATATTCTGCTACATCTCGCTTCATTCCTGGCCAAAGAAACTTCTTTTTCAAAGCTGTTAACCTTTTCTGATATCCTGGATGTCCAGCATGTGGTTGTTTGTGATATTCATCTAGAATCTCCCCTTTTTTAGAGTTTCTACATTTGGAATATACACTACGTGTTTTATAACAAACCAATCCTTTATAGTTTTTGAGTGAAATCAACCATCTCCTTCTTACGGATTTTTCACTTGTATATTCTCATAATTGGAATCCTATTCTACTACCCGTTTCACTAACTCTTCTAAATCAAACTAAGGCATTACTTCCACTACCGCCTATAATTTGAAAAGAATTTCTACTTAAAGCATCGGCAATTTTTATTTTCTTTCCCTCATATATGTTTTATATCCATGTCAAATTCACTTAGAATGGACAACCGATCCGTCATGTCTCGCATTCGGATCGCTTTGGGAAAAGAAGTATTTAAGACTAATATGATCGATTATCAATATAAATTTTTTTTCCAAGGAGATAATGTTGCCACATTTTCAGTGGCATGAATAACAAGCACTAACTCCCGGATCATAGGCACTATAATTCTGTTCATGTATCTTCAGCTTTCTAGATTCATATGCAATAACCGCATTGTCCCGCAAACGTAACTCCTCCCAACCCCCTCTCTACATGCATCTGTACATACCACAAATTCTTTATCCGGATGCCGCAATTTTCGGTATAGGAGCCGTAATGAGTTTCGACTTCAATTGTTCAAAATCTTGTTTTGGCACTTTTCGACTCCACTCAAGTTGACACCCTTCCTTTGCAGGTGGGAAGTTATGGGATATGATATGGCGAAGAAAATCTCTCCACAAATCTGCGATAATAGCACGCAATTCCCATGAATGACCTTACTACGTCGAAACATCGATTGAGTACGAGCCATTCTTTAATAGCTTTTATCTTGTCAGGGATCAGTGACCATCCCTTGTTCGGAAAATAATATGCCCCAAGTATTGAATCTTGTCTTTATAAAAATTCACATTTACTGAACTTGGCATATAGTTGGTTTTCTTTCAAAGTTTGCAGTACCATCCTCAAGTTCTCTTGATGTTCCTCCTCATTTCTTGAGTAGACAAAAATATCATCTATGAACACAAGGAAAAATTTATCCAAGTACTTATTTAACACATTGTTCATTAAGCACATAAATGTGGTAGGGGCATTTGTCAAGCCAAAAAGGTAGGACTACAAATTCGTAGTGACCATACCTAGTTCGAAAGGCTGTTTTGCTGATGTCTTCTTCTTTAATTCTAAGGCTGGTGATAACCCGTCCTTAGGTCAATTTTCGAAAAAAACCGAAGCCCCTCTCAACACCGTCGAATCAGATCATCAATTCGGGGCAAGGGGGTATCTTGTTTTTTAATGGCCGGCTTATTCGATTGACGATAATCAATGCACATCCTAAACGTTCCATATTTCTTTTTCACAAATAGTACCGGGCTCCCCAAGGAGACACACTCGATCCGATGTAACCTTTTATCCAACAACTCTTGCAATTTCATTTTCAATTCTATGATTTCGGGGGGACTCATTCGATAAGGCGGCTCGAGAGACGGGTGTTTCTCCCGCACTCGGTATCGAGTGAGAAGTCAATTTCTCTTTTGGGGGGAATATGAGGGATTTCTTTGGAAAAAACTTCTTTAAACTCCCTCACTACGGCAATGCATCCAACAGATTTTTCTTCGATTTCTGTTCTATTCCTTCTACATGTACCGCATAAACTTGGTGTCATTTTCTAGTTGTTCGTTTTAATTGCAAGGCTGATATTTGTCTTGACGGAGACATGTTTTTTTGTTTTCCTTTAAGAACAAAAGGTTTCCCTTCCTCATCCATACAATGCGTGGTCTTATCCCAACAGTTTATCGAGCTTTCTTCTTTTCCGACGGCTCCATTCCTATCGACCCAAGTCATATGAACCTAAAGCGCGAAATGTCTCGAGTTTACTTCGTTTGAAAATCATTTAATTTCATTGCCGTTAGGGACGAATTTATGTGTTAATTTCCTCTTGGTTCCAGTAGCGCGATTGAATCAACCATGACTCGCTGAAATTTTTTCGTGTTTAAGATTACATTTTTCTACAATTTTTTGGACTAATGTAACTCAAAAGAAGCACTGGATCAATCAAAATCGAGTGATTGGCCATAAATCTTACCCTCCATTTCGACCATGGTAGCCTGATGGTCCGATTGTCGATTTTCCAAGAGTTGCACTCTTGATGGTAGGTATATTTCTTGCTATATCATTTATCGTTGTAGTTTCTCTATCTCTCATGATCATCCGAATGGTTCGATGAGGACAATCCCTTAGGAGATGGGGTTATCCACCGACCCCAACATTTCAAGAGTTCCTTCATTTTGACTTTGTCCCTTCCTTTATCTTGTCTCCATCTATTTGTTTTGAAGCCACTTGAGATTGAGCGGGTTTGAATTTCTTTTGGGTTTATTGAATTTTTTCCCGCTGATGATCTCTCGCCAAAATTCTTCAAATATGCTCGGTTTTCGTTTCTTCCCTTTTGAATTCACTCTTATTGACCCAGCTTTTTTTCCATGTTCAATTTTTCTTTTGAACTCGTTGGTAGCACAATCTTTCTTTTCTAACAGACTTGCGTCCATTTTTTTTGGGTTATCAAACTCTATCTTCTCTTTGTATACACAGTAAACGAGCTTTTAGAAACCTTTGTACTTTTGCCTTTTCTTCCCTTATTAGGGTACATATCTCAAAAGATTTGTAAACTTAGTAACAAACTCATCAATAGTGATTTTTCCTAGTCTAAGTTCGTGAAATTCCTCGGCTTTATCATCATAGTAGCATTCATTCAGGTAGCGGTTTTTGAACTTAACTTGGAAATCCTCCCAAGTAACTGTCTTTTCATCGATTGCATGGACCATTTTCGTCTCCTCCCACCACAAGGTAGCCTTACCTTGTAGTTGGTAGACAAACACTTTAATCTAGCCTTGAGATTGCTTTCATATTCATAAACACAGAAGTACTTAATCATGTTCAACAACGAGGCTTCAACATCTTCCTCCTTCTCCCCCCATCATACGAGGAGGCTTGATCTTTCGGAATTCCCCTGTAATTCCTTTTTTCTGTTTATACTAATACCTAACAAGCATCATCATCCTCGGACTCATCGGGTCTTCCTTCTTTACGGAACCCTCGCCTTCTTGGGCCGCATTCGCGAAGTTAATTCTCTCGATGAGATTTTCTTGCTCCTCACCGGCTAATGACAATACATCATTACCGGCTTTTTATCTCAGCCAATTCTTGTTGCAACCTCCGCAACATAGCCATCATGGGCGCATTAGGATGCAGTGCACTATCCTCATCACACAAATCAACATAAATTTACGTCGCATACTGCCATTTCACCACCATCTGTACACTACACAACACGAGATCAATGGAAATAAAAATAAAAAAACACAATCTACTGAAATCAATTTATACAGAGAAAGTACACGATCACAAAGTGAGCACAATGTCACCAAACTTCAGCTTTTATAACTTGGGCTGCGATACCATTTGTCACACCTCCCCTTCACTTTCCCACACAAATTTTTTTTTCTTAGGGTATCCTATAAGAATAATTCCCACGATAATTGTTATATCATCACACTTAGATTTCTAGGCACGTTTAATACACATTTCATTTCCACATACTTACTATACCCCAGTCAATATATACTAGCTTCCATCTCAATTGCAAGTTTAATTACATCCCTGTACTACTCTTTTTATTTTAATTTTTACACTCCATTTTATTGTTTTCAATACATTTAAATCAACCCTTAAATTCTGTTTGTAAGGGTTTTATGAGTACTTACGAGAGCCTAACATTCATCTTGAGTTTATGGTACAATCGTTTTTCATACACTTGGGCCTACTGATCAACCCCCACCCTCATGTGCTAATTCATATCGATATGTATGATCATATACTCTTAGGTATATATTAGTCGTTTGACTTCTTAGAACTTCAACATGTATATAGGTATCACACATACCTACTTACTTTAATTTTTATATAATAACACCCCTTTTGTACCTCTCCCTAATATAATAGGGTATATGTCTAACTCGGTATGTGTAATATCACCGTATTGTTCTTAACAATATAACTACATTCTGTCGTGGGTTTTTCTCTTCGGACCTTTGCGGCCCTACCATATCGTTCTAGTCGAATTCTATGGTGGCACTTGACACTTATTCTTATGCATCGTTCACGAAATCAACTCGACGTGCTACCACCTCATTTCTAGTTTCGATGCCATTAATTTGATTTGAGGATTTCGTACCTTGTCTTTATGGCTCGATTTCACACGTCGACACTTTGTAGTACGCTAGGGTTTTGTTATCAATTCTGGTTTACTTTTTGCTCTTGCTCTATGCTACGGCCACATGCGCTAACGTGATATGGAGTACTTCACCCTTTATTGCTCATATCAATTCCAGGGTTGGATGGTACACGCATTAAAATTGAACATTAAGACTTAACCTTTTTTTGGATTCTTGTGGAATTACGAGACTTACTACCTTTCGATGCTCGGAATGGGCATCTCCGACCACGTGTATGGTGGTGATTGTCCGAGGGATTAGGGTTTCAAAGGCGTATAAAACTTTTGCGTTCAACATATGACTTCATTTTCACCTATCATATTGAGGGTTTTCCACAGAGTTGTTCCCAGATAGTTCGTTTTATCATTTTTTTCTCCTACTACGTGCCCGGAAAGGAATCATTCATATGTGTCGCTCCTCACACCTCCTGCCCGCACGTTTCATGTGAGAACTATGATGTCACACTCTTCAACCTGGGGTAATGACTTTTAATGGATTTCGTTCATCAGTTCAACCTTCCAATCCTCCTATCTCTGCGTTTTAATTATATCGCATGTATATAAGTTCAGAGTTGGATTTTAACGATTAGGATAGATTAAAACTTAGTCAACCATTTTTTTTTATACAGACTCTCCTTTGCTTTCTCACTTCAATTACAGTGCTTATCGGATGGTGTATATGAAATTTGAGTTTGCCTTAATGTCATGCTTGCTCTCGCTTCGATGAGTTACAGTAAGCGTTGATGACCGCAGGCGTTCACGCGTATTTGACTCCCTCAACGTGGTTTGGAGAAGTTGCAAGGTTCTTCCGAGAAGGTATTTCCATCTCATTGCTTTTCGGTGACATAAAATTTCCATTTCTATTTCTTCTGCATTTCTAAATTTCGATTTTTTCTCAAGTGTTAATAGCTTTCGGCATATTTTGTTGGTTCTAGTGTCTCCGTTTCCCAAGCTCCCCGAATACATTGTCATAATGCTTGTAAATGTTTGTTTTCGTTTTTGTGGTTTAACCTCCCGCTTTCGTGTTTGTAATTATTATTCTTGTTTATTTTCCCTCACGCATTCTATCTCTTATTCGTTAGCGTGTATATGACGACTATCGCACTCTCTTGCTAACCATTTGGCTTATATGCGTTTAGCTCGACTATTAATCTTGCTTCCCTCTTACTCACGGAGTTGGTGCCTCGTACAACTTCCTCCGAGGGAACGATAATTTAGTTTACCCTATTTAAATTCCTTATCTCCCACTACGAGAATTTTGGATATCGTGGGTTATAATTTTGTAATAATTTTTGAATAATAACTTTGGTTGACTTCTCCTCTCGAGGGGAGAGAATTTATTTGTTTTCAATTACGCGAACCGACTTCAACTCGTCATATAGATTTATATGTGTACATATATGTATATAACTTAGTTCTCTATCCGTTTTTTCGGTGTGAATTTCGATGGAAACGTTATGTATAGTAATTGTAGTCCTCGTCAATTAAAATCTATACGGGATCGTGTTCCAAAATTTTTTGTTTATAATATTTAATTTCTAGAACTCTTCTTCTAGTATAGTATCGTCTGCTAAATTTGTTACCAATGTATAGAGTTTCCTGTTCAAAGAGAATATAGCTTCGTTGTTGTTAATCCAATATAATCCGAATGTATTCTATGGTTTTATTCTCCTGGCATAATATTCCCGGTTTCCTTCATCGGTCTATTAAGCAAACCCTTCGATCTGGTTCACCAATTTCTGTTAATGGGTAGTTTGAATAATTCAGAGTAATATATTTTGTATGTAAACGTAATTGCATAGTAGTTCTATGCATGTAAGCGAGGAACTATCTTGTTACATATATCAATCGGGTCTAACTTATTTTTTTTATAATGACTTGATTCTCATTCATTTATGTACCACTCTGTAGAAAGTTTTATTGCATGTCCTGGTAGTGTCTATATATACACATTAATTTATTAGTTTCGAGATTTATCTTTCTTCTACTATCGGGATAGATATAATGATATAATTCACCAATTTTGGTCGTGATAACTATCCGTGTGATTCGAGAATTCTCTTATAGTAAATCTTAGATATTCGTCTCATTTTTAATTTACTGTGGACACTTACACAATTATTTCTCATGACATTTTGACTGATAAAAATGGATGATTACATACTCGAAATGTGTTTCTATTCTACTTCCATTAGTGCATGGTTGACAGATTTACTATAGTCCTTATGTCGAGTTTAGCCAATTTATTTCTAACTCAACTTACAACTCATCGATTCTACTTTTAGCCATTGTAACATGCATCTCATGCTAATTTTCACTATGTATACATGCTAGAATTAGTTAATAAACTTTGTAACGATTAAAGTTAAATCATTAAATTTCTTTTGGGAAATATGTATTCTCGAGATTTAAACCGAGCTTATGGTTTAGAGATTCACGAGGAATTCTTTCCCATACATGTGATTCCTACAACTATACGTAATTTGAGGGCTAAAGGCTGCTGAAGTTTCGTTAAATGTATGGAATAGTATCACACAGCGATATGCATATACAATGCTTTCCATGCAACATAAAAATTTACATCTACAATTCATAACATAAGATTAAAAGCTGAATCCGTGCATACCACTTAATTAGATGACCAATCCACCTCTATCTTGGGAATTCGTTTATCTTCAAAATTCACCCCCGAGTACGAGATCCCTCCTAGTACGGATCAACCTCTAATTTGTATAAGAGCATCTTATTTAAGTCGTTATTCCCCAAAGCCTGTTTTCTAGTCACGCGTCCCGGGAATATCGAATGCTTTTTCTTCTTGTTTGCCTAGGGATTCCCTATTTAGGGATAAGTTGTTTTATGTTTTTTCCCAGCTTTTCCAGACTTTCTTTACCTCTTCCCAACTATTTTCCTCATCCTTGGGGAATTTAGATTTTCCTCAAAAATCTAAATTAGAAATAATTTATTTCAAGGATTTTTGAAAGATTGTGCAGGAAAGTATTTTACCCTTCATCCATCCTCATGGATTTAGCAAGTGATCTCAAATTTCTTCTTTTGGTCAATATGCACAAAATCCTTTTCTTCATTTCCTCCAAATTAAATATTTAATTACATTCAAAAAATACTTGTCCTTTGGGGTCCACTCCCCTTAGGATTAGAGTTCAAATGTCTAGTTTTAAAAAACACATAAACTAGGGGTGTTACAATATAATAGAGCCTCTATTGCATTCCCGAGTATTGGGGGGGGTCCTACAAAAATAAACATTTGTAATCAAATTTTATTCCTTTAAGTGAAGTGAGTGATAAAATCCTGGTTTCAAATTTCAAATGAGCAAGAGATTTCCATCCAAATAGTCCAGTCCATGTTTCACATATATATTTGTGTTGTAATAACTCATAGAAATTCAAATAGAATTTTTGAATAATATTTTACATTTCTTTGAGGATTTATTTACCTACATTGAAACACTACATTATCATATGGAATAAAACAATGATATATGCAGGCAAGTGACATTGAAATACTATACAAAAAACCAACATTATATACACTAAGACATTAATGTATATAAATTTTTTTTACTAATCTATGTATGGAATCGAGAAAATCCACAAACTGGTTTTTGTGTGTTGTTGGGAATCAACCCCATTACCCAAAACCTTACTCCGTCCCAAAAAAGGAACATAGAAAACAAACTCCCAAAAATATAATCCTCATTCCAATCCCTAATGCTCGTCAAAGATATTTCTTCATTTACGAGCTCAACCATCTTGTTTTAACATGACCGCCATCTACCACTACCACTATCTCTAGCCATTTTTTTTATTTGAATTTGCATTTTTTTCTTACATGGTGGTAGAGGCGCAAGCCACATAAGAATTTATTCTTCGAAATGAAGTGATGAGTAAAAGTGTAAAATTGTGTCCCTTTTGTTGGGATTGGCCCACGTACGGAGTTATTAGATGAAATATTTAGAGAAGCCAATGTTGACAATTTAGAAAGTTCTTCAGGAATTTCTACATCTAATGTATTTTTGGCCAGGTTCAAATCTTCTAGAGTAGATATGTCACCAAGACTTGCAGGTATTTTCCATTCTAATTGGTTCCAAGATAAATTCAACAATTGCAAGCTATTCATACTTGCTATGCTCATGAGGGATTTTACATGTGAGATTATTCATAGACAATTCAAATATCTTGTCAATTTTGCCACACATATTGTAGAAATTAGTATACACTAAGCATGCATACATCTAGATTCCCCTCATCTCACAATATTTAACTTCTTGCAAAATACAAAATCATTCCCTTTGTTAATATTTTGTGGAAAATTAATTGCACACACATGTGAAGCATAAATAAAAACAATCGCACATGACAAAGTTGTTTAACGGGAAAGCCTAAAGCTGAAGAAAACCAAATATCATATATTATATATCATGGATATCATGTAACAATCTCATACAAAGCTTAGAACATCAAGCTATCAAGTACAATCAATCGTCACACACTAATGAGGGAAAAATACGCAAATCCATGCACCTGATTTTTTCCCTCTGCTAACTCTGCCTCCCACTACGCAATCCACAGCGAAGAATTTCTCTGAATGAATTCGAATTACCCTTGCCTTGAATATACAATCCTCATTGGCATCTATAATGTGTGTGTGATGAAATCAATGCATCACTTTATTCACAATAGATAGTCCATCTTGCCCTTTCACCTATCTCTCCACTAGGTCTCCACTCGGAACTCACATGCTATCGTAGTTAAATGTTGTATTGTTTAGTTGATTAATGAGCTATTATTTTTTGAATTAATTAACTAATTAATTCACTCCAATCTCACTAGTGTATCATTCGGTTAGAACTAGATACAACTAGCTCAAGCTGACTCTAATTGAGTTAAACTGAATACAACTCCATGAACTACTCTTCCAACTCACGTCATAACTACGCCACTTGAGTTCTAAGCTGAGTCCTCCATTCATGAACTCCCGGTAAACCCTTATGAATTGCATAATTCCCTCAGTCCACTGATTTTCTACATCACGTGCATTGAAGAAAAGTGCTCCAAGAGAATAACTTGCTTTTTTATTGTCGATTATTATTAAGAGCCAATAATAATGGACATGCATCTATTTTTAGATCGATGATCTATAAATAGACTTCACCCAATATTCTAAACAAATAATTTCATCTATTTTTCCAACTTGATCAACCATCCAAAAAATAGCATCCCTGCAACTTCGAAAATATGATCAACATGTCTAAAAATAGACATAGTCTAAAAATATACTTGCGTGAAAAAATAACTCTGTGTGCCCACTTAGTGAAGGTGAATCTTTTTCACTAAGATCATCATCTTGTTGAATCTCAACACTCCCTCTCAACAAGATAGGGATTATCCTTTACCCCACGATCCCAGCCTTTATGGTATTCGAATTTGCTCCCTGGTGAGTGCCTTCGTCAGAATATCTGCATCCCGATCCTTTGTAGGAGTGTCTTGAAGAAACATGATCTTCCACGCACACAATCTACGATATGCTTGATATCGGATATCAATATGTTCGAGATCTTTCATGAAACACATGATTAGCGAGAGTTTAATGCAACTTTGATTATCACAATGTATCTACCGTGGGATCTAAACATGAACCAAACAAACCAATCAGGATCTTCCTCATCCATATAGCCTCACATGCGGTTTGAATTGTTGCCATGTATTCTGCTTCCGCTGAATCGAGTGCCATGGATCTTTTTTTTCCTGTTGTACCAAGAAAACTATAGTAGATACTCATACTGAAAAATACCTCTTGATGTGCTCTTTCTATATGTTGGGCTTCCTGCCCAATCTCCATCTTTGAAGCCATGAGAATTTCACCTCATCCATCTGTCTCGTACCATAAACCATACTCGGATATGCCCCCTAAGATATCTCGGGACATGCTTGCCTACCTTCCAAAAACAGCTTGGTAGGCTTAACCATCGCTTGCGAAAGTTGGTTCACTGCATAGCATATGTCCGGTCTTTTATTAACCAAATACATGAGCAAACCCACCAACTGTCGATAAACAATGGCATCCACTACCTCTGTCGATGAAGCATAATCTTTCCTCCAATTTCCTCGAAGAGGAGTGTTGATAGGCTTGCAGCCTTGCATGTGAAACTTCTCCAGTATCTTCGGGGTATACTTTCCTTGAGACACAAATAGTTCACCTTCCCGCTGCCATATTTCTAATCCAGGGAAATAATGAATGAGGCCCAAATCCTTTATCTCAAACTCCTTTGCAAGATCTTCCTTGCATGAGTGTATCAACTGCTTATCACCCGTTAGTATTAAATCATCAACATAATGAACAATGATTAAAAGCTTACCCTCCACCACAATCGAGTACGGAGTTTGCATCCGCCTCACTCTTGGTGAAGCCAAGTCCGATTGAAATAGCCATCGATCAGAGTGTACCAAGCACATGGTGCTTGTTTCGGCCCATACGAGTGCTCTTTTGAGCACGCACACATGCGACTCGCTACTTGAAGATCTCAAAATCCTTAAGGCTCGCTCAATGTACACCTCTTCCTCAAAGATCCCATTAAGGAACACGGTCTTCACATCCATACGATGAATGTACCAACCCATCTACGCTAAGAGAAAGGATGGTCCGTATGGAAGAATACATGCGACAGGTGCAAAGGTTTCTTCATAGTCAATCCCCTCGATCTCTGAGAAGACCCGGGCAAAAAATCTTGCCTTATACTTCTTGATGCTCCCATCAGTAGCTTGCTTTACCTTATAGATCCATCTTGACCCTGCAACTGATTTTCCCACCAGCATTGGAACAATCTCCCAAGCACTATTTTTGACAATTGAGTCATACTCCTCCACCATGGCATCTACCCATGTGGGCTCCTGCATTTCTTCTTGAAAAGAAGATGGCTCTATCACAATACACTTGCTCATAAGAGCCATGTATCTAGTATAACGGTCAGGTGACTGTCTCCCGTCCGTGCTGTGATGTAGGGGACTCCTTCATTCTACGTGTTGCATCAACCTTCGATCTCTCAACTTCGTGGTACGCTTTCTGCCTTGTATGATGTTTGGTTCTGCATGAGTGGAATCCTCCACTCCATGCATCTACTCCTATGGGCTGATCCACATCTAGAGGCTCATCTTTGGCAACAAGAAGTTCCTCCCTTTGCATGCAAGTGCACCTCCCTCTCAAGTGACAACTTCATGGATTTCACCTCATTGAATTTTTATATCTCGTCGCATCACAGTCATTCGACTGTTTGGAAAATATAGACGATAATTATGGGGTGTTCTGTGTACCCCAAAATATCGCAACTTCTGCAATCGGCTCTAGCTTCTTCCTGGCGTCCTTAGTCACATGAATAAATAGATGAGCCACGAATATTCAAATGAGAAATATCAAGCTTCTTACCAGTAAAAGCTTCTTCAGGTGTACTCATGCCAAGTACTCTACGAGGACAATGGTTTTGCATATAAACCGTAGTGTTGAATGCTTCTTCCCACAAGTGCATCGGTAGGCCCTGGTCATGCAGCATCACTCATGCAACACCCGCGATCGTTCTGTTCTTCCTCTCAGCGACCCTATTCTGCTATGGGATATGAGGTGCTATGAGTTCTCTTCGAATTCCTTCTTAGCTATATAAGTCTTTGAATTCACCTGAGACGTATTCTCCACCATTATCGCTCCATAGAGCTTTCACTTGCTTCCCGGACTCCTTCTCCACCAATGCTTTGAACTCACAGAACTTTGAGAACATTTCACTCTTCTTCTGCATGAATAAGATCCAAAATATATGAGAATAGTCATCAACAAATATAACATAATACCTGTTTTTTGTTATTGAAGCAATCGAGAAAGGTCCACACACGTCTGTGTGAATTCTCTCCAGGATCACTGAAGCACAATTTTCCTTCTCATGAAAGGTGGTTTTCACAAACTTCACCCATAGTACATCCCTTGCACTGATATGACCGTGCAAGAGTGCCGAGGGAAGTCCAATATAAATCTACTGCAAAATCTTCAAAATGCCATGGTGAAGTTGGCCCAATCTCCTGCGCCATAATTCACCCTCATCCCGGCTCACCACTTCTTCTTCTTTGCCCACCATTGTAGTGCATCCATCTACCTCCGGCTTGTAGAGATTCTTAATTCGAACCCATATCTTCTTGGTTTGACCTCTTGTTTTATGTCGAAGGAAGGCTTTTCCCTCACTGAAAACAACATCATAACCTTTGTCTTCCAGCATTGTGACCGAGACCAAGTTCTTCTTCAGACCTGGAACATGCATAACATATTTTAACAAGAATGGATTACCATAATCCATCTCAAAGGTAATTGTCCCAATGCCAGTCACACTATACCGACCATTGTCGCCTATCTCTATATGCATCTAGAGGTCCTTCTCCTCCAAGTCACTAAACAACTCTTTGTCTCTCGTGATATGGAAAGACACACCACTATCAAGATACCACACCAATACCATTGCGCTTGAAACCAAGCATGTGATCAAGGAGAAATCAAGTTCAAATTACGAGGCTAAGGCCTCTCAAGCTGCAGCTCTAGCAACCTTCTTGTTCTTCTTCTTCTGTGGATATTTAGTGGTGAAATGCCCATGTTCGTGACAGTGAAAACACTTCACTTTGGACAAATCCTGCTTCCTGCCTTTAGCTATGGATTTTGAAGGATATTTATTTTTCTTCCCTTTCCTTGCTTTGGCAACCAAAGCACAATTCTCTTCATATTCATTCTTTGATGAAGATCCATCCCTCGTACCCCGCCTTATCTCCTCCTGCACAAGATCTGACCAAAGTCGCTCCCATCCTGACATTTTCTCCCATCCATTGACAGAGCCTTCGTAGCTCTGCCAAATCTTCGGAAGCCCAAGGAGAGCCAAGCTCACCAATTCTTCATCATCAACAGTAACCCACCTAGTTCATCCTTGCAGTGGAAAATTTTTTTGAGGTATTTTGGAATACTGTTGCCCTTCTCCATTTTTATTTTTCTGAGCTTCTCTTTAAGCGCCAACTTCCTCTGGTCGACACGCTTTGGAAAAAAATCTCATCAATGCCTTCCACACTAAGAATGGAGTGGCTTTCCTATGAAGGACTAGACACAATATTTGTCCTTCACACCTTCCAATAGAATTCTTCTTGTCTTTGCTGTCTTCTTTTTCCATGCGTCGAAGTAATGCAACATCCCCAGATCCGGTTTTGGGAACATCGCTATGATGAACTCCTTCGATCCATTATCCTCCAGCCACCGCCTCCATATTGTCCTTCCAGTGCTATGAAATTTCGAGCTCACGTCAAGGGCATACTCCAATCGGAACCCATTGAAAGACATTTCAATGTATACTCAACTTTTGCACCAAGAATCTTCTACAGACAAATTCGAATTGTCCACCGACTACAAACTCACCAATTCTTCACAATTGCAATCTTCAAGAATTAACAATGCTCCGATACCATGTATAAACTAGTATACACTAAGCATGCATACATACTGATTCCCCCGATCTCACAATATTTAACTTCTTGAAAAATACAGAATCATTCCACTCTTAATCTTTTGGGGAAAATTAATTGCACACACATGTGAAGCATAAATACAAAAAATCGCACATAACACATTTGTTTAACGAGAAACGCCTAAAAGCTAAAAACCCCAAACTATCATATATTATGTATCATGGAGATCTTGTAACAATCTCATACAAATATTAGTACATCAAGTTATCAGTACAATCAATCGTCACACACTAATCGGGGAAAAAATCTGCAAATCCATGCTGATTTTTTCCCTCCCTGCTAGCTTTGCCCTCACTACGCAATCCACTGTTGAAGAATAGCTGCTGAATGAATTGGAATTACCCTTGCCTTGACCGCACAATCCTCATTGGCATCTCCAATGTGTGTGTGATGCAATCAATGCATCACTATAGTCACATGAGATAGTCCATCTTACGCTTTAACCTATCTCTCCATTGGGTCTCCACTAGAACTAACATGCACTATAGTTAGCTTTTTTGTATTGTTCAGGTTGATTAATGAGTTATTATTTGTGAATGAATTAAATAATTAATTCACTCCAGCTCTCACTAGTTTATCATTCGGTTAGACTAGATACAACTAACTCAAGCCCGAGTCTAGCTGAAGTTAAAGCGCGAATACAACTCCATGAACTACTCTTCCAACTCTATCATAACTCTTCCACTTGAGTTCTAACTCAGTCCTCCATGCATGAACTCCAGTAAAACCTTGGGAATTGCATAATTCCCTCAATCGACTGATTTTCCACATCTATGCACTGAAACAAAGTGCTCCAAGAGAATAAGTTGTTGTTTATTGTTAGATTATTATTAAGAGCTAATAATAATCGACATGCATCTATTTTTATATGGACGATCTATAAATATATTTCGCCCAATATTATAAAAATAGAATTTCATCTATTTTTCCAAATTTATCAATCATCCACAAATAGCATCCTGCAACTTCTGAAATATGACCACCATGTCTAAAAATAGACATAGTCTAAAAATAGACTTGCGCCAAAAGTAGCCTGCGGGCCCACTTAGTGAAGGCGACTCTTTTCACTAAGCTCATCATCTTCTTGAATCTCAACACATGTGGCATAATATATTCAATCCATTTTATGTATCTTTCCATTTAATATTCATACTTAACCCTTGTGAAGATTTATTTATTGCAAATCCATGTAGTTTATCACAATCGGATGGTATTTCCCCTCTAAATTTATTGTTGGATAAATCAAACATAAACAACTTGTTGAGACTTGTAATCCATCGAGGGAATACTTTGCCATGGAGGTTATTATAACCAACATTAAAACTTACGAGACCACAAAAACTTTTCTAGGTATGGAGGAAGTTTGCCTATAAACCCGTTGTGTCTCAAATTTAGTACGAAATGTTTGGTGAAATTTACTGAGTGATGAGGGAAAAGTCCGAAAAAAATTTGTTGGAAGAAGCATAGAAAAAAAATTAAATAAGTCCAATTATAAATTCCTTCAATAGGAATGGATCCCTCTAATTTGTTTTATGATAGATCTAATTCTTGAAGTGAAACTAAACTATTTATATTGTTAGGAATACTCCCCAAAACTATTATTATAGATGTAAAGTATACGGAGAGATTTTAATTGACCTAAACTATATGGAATTCCACCAGTTAATTTGTTTGAATACAAAAAAAAAAATTCCCATAATTGAAGTTTTCCTATTAGTTTAACTTATTTATTTTTAAATATAACAAATAAAAAATTATTTAAATTATAATTTATATATAAAAAAATTATTTAAATAATTATATAGAATTAAAATAATAATAATTAACTTTTTGTCGTTTAACATTATAATGTTTTAATTTAAAATTATATCTTTTTAAAAATTATATTTTACTAAATTAACCAAATTATATTTTTAGTAAATTAACCAAATCTAGAATATCTAGAATATAAATGAGACACGTAAATATGAATGTGGTTATTGATGAATGACTTAATGTGGTTATTGATGAATGACTTAATTAATGCAGTTGAATCCCAAAAATGATATCTAATGAATGTGTAATATCAAGTTTAATTCATGTGACACTTAAAAATTTACTTTTGGTAAACTCTTTTAGAATTTTGTTTTTTCAATTGTGTCTACTTTTGGAAAATGATAGAACTCTTACAATGAAACTCTTCAAATTTATCTAATAAGCGGAAGCCTCTTTGTACCCTTAGCCTCAACTACAAATTTTTTTACTTAATAATTTTTTTTCCCTAGTGTTTATGAAAAATAAAAAAATAATTGCAACCTTTATTTCATTTAATTTTATTTTTCAAATGAAAATCCCTGTAAAGTAAGATTATAGAAGTGAACTAATACCAACCAATAAAGACAAGTTTCTAACCAATTATTGAAGAAAATCACACTTATTTTTTATTTTCTCTTTATTCCCCAAGTGGACTCCATCATATATCTCTGTAATAATCTCACATATTTCCAAGTATTTATTTTTCTCTCTCTCCAACTCACAAAGTATTGAACCTCATAACATGGAAATATCTTCTTTATTGAAAAAGACTTCCCTATTTCTTATCCCCACTAGGGTCAAGTCAATACAAATACCTCACATACTTTGAACTACATTATTCAACAAAATGCATCTAATTTTTTTTGCCCCTATAGCCACACAACTCAAACCAATATCCACATATTTGATCTATTTCCTTTGTATTTATCTTAACCCTTCCAAATTTTCAGCTCCATCGCCCATTGTCAATTTCCAAATTTGTTTTGTTCTTTCCAAATTTTTCAACTTCATCACCATCTTTCACTTTTGGAGATTTTTTTTCTCTTTCCAACTCATAGTCCCTAAGGGACAAAGAACTTTTATAATATACAACTAATTATTTTCCCCTATACCCCACTGAACTTGTCAATATGTACATATTTGATCTCTTTCATTTATATTTTCCATAACCCTTCCAACTTTTCAACTCCATCACCATCTTTCAATTTCAAAAATTTATTTTCTATCCAACTTTTAAATGTCATCATCTTCTTTCATTTTCTAAAATTTGTTTTCTTTCCAACTTTTCATGTCCATACCATCTTTCAATTTTCAATTTTATTTTTTTAGTCTAACCTTTTAACTCCATCATCATCATTCATTTTCTAAGATTTTTTTTTCTCTTTTTAACTCATAGTGTGTAAGAGACGACGGACTTTCATAATATGACATTTTTTTTAATTTATATGGTTGAGGCTTTTTTTATTGACTTGACCAACATAAATTTGAACTTTGAATGACATTATTTACATAATACTTCATAACATGGCAATCACCAATTAAGAAATATAGATAAATTATGTAATATTAATGTATGTAATTAAAAAATAATATAAAAAAATTATTCTAGATTTTAATAAAATAAATAAATATGTGAAATAAAATTTAAATATTTTCTAAATTATATAAATAATTAAATTAAAATATTTAATAACAATAAAGAAATTATATAGAATAATATTATAATAATATGAATAAAATGGATATGAAAATATATATAATAATATTAATTAAAATATATATATATATATATATATATATATATATATATATATATATATATATATATATATCTTCCCTAAAAATATTAATGAAAAAAATAAATATTAAAAAGTAGGAATGTTTTAATTAATGGAAAAATTATATTTATATTCATTTTCCTAGATTCTTTGAGGTAGAGTGATAAAACTAAATTATTAGTAAGTAATAAAGTTAAATTTTGAATAATTTATTGACACATTTCTCTACTTATTTTTTTTGGTTTGAAGAATTTTTTTAACAAATTATTAAAAAAAATTCTATACATATTCTCTAACTTATATTTATCTAGTGAAATTACCTATTCTCTAACTTATACCTATGTCTAAAATTAGGAAGGGGGGATAAAAAATTAAAATACACCAATTCATAAAATCTTTCCTGAGATGATGAGAGACCTCATGATGCTATTCAGGATTTGTTTTTTGAGGTGTTGAAATCCATGAAATACATAATTAGGTTAATATAATTTGAGTGTCTACATATTGGTTTTACATATACATATTATTTTTTTGGATTTGTGATATACTATATATATATATATATATATATATATAGTATGATATATGATATATGTATATCATGCATTATGATATATGTAGATCATGTCGTGTATGAATACATTCAAATATTTTTGTATATGTTTGATATGCTCCATATGCGCTTTAGTGCATTACATCATTATTACTTTATAAGAATTTAATATTATTTATTGAATATTTTAAAATATTATAGTGTGCATTGACTTTTTATTTCTATACACAAACTTAAATTATAAAAGCACATTGCATATAGAAATCACAATTATTATTTTATAGTCACATCCTATGAATGGAACTTGAGTAAAATCGTTAAGGATAGGTAGTGAGTTCTTTTAATGTAATGAATTATAATATTATGTTTGTGGTCTTGAAAGTTTTGACCCGGTATCTATTATTTTTTATGGTTTTTATTTATTTGGTCCAATCTAAAGTTCGACTAAAAGATATAGTCTTTCATGAAATATGCATTGTCTAGATATCTATTTAATTTGGATATTGAATAACAATAAATTGAATACATTTTTTGATAATCCGCAAAGAAATATTTAAATATGAAGAATGGTAAATATTTTACTTATAGTGTGTTATAATGAGTGAAAAAAATACTGGTAGTTATGCCCCATTCATAAATGTAACATATGTTCACATCACATATTATGAGTGCTTGGATTTTACCCCTTGTTCTACAAGCTGTCAACATGTTTTTTAATACAAAATATCCCTTCCATTGTCAAATTTGAAGAGATTGGGCTATAATGGTTCATGAGACACTAAAGGTGGCTAAATTACCCAATCCATTATGTTATTGCAACACATTCGCTTGGCTATATTTTAAAAAGGAAATATTATCTATGCATAATAAGAGGACATCCTCTAATAATCTAAGAATATACACAACAAATGAATAATGACATTTTACAAAAAAATTATTTCTCACCATAAAATAATACCATAAGCCTTATAAGAATACACTAGATTTCTTCGACACATTTTACAAGGCATGATTCTGGAGCATAAAACAAGCTAAATGATATTAACAATTGTACCTTGATTTAGTAGAAGAGCACTTGGAAATTATGAGTTTGATTTAGATATAATTGGGGAAATTTAAAACTTATTGAAAGCCTCTACTTAAGCTCTTTAGAAACTAACAAAATATAAACATATTTATATTGAAATTATCTTAGCTACCAACATACGCAATTCTCATGTTAAGCATAATCAACATGTTCTTAAAATAAAACAGAGAAAATTTTGTGCTCCTATGGGGTAATTTCATTTAGAAGAATGTATTCTATTAAAAATAACAGAGCCTCTATTACATTCCAATATTGGGGGGTCCTAGAAAAATAAACATTTGTAATCAAATTTTAGTCCTTTAAGTGAATTGAGTGATAAAATCCTAATTCCAAATTTCAAATGAGCAAGAGATTTCCATCCAAATAGTCGAGTCCATGTTTCACATATATATTTTTGTTGTAATAACTAATAGAAATTCAAATAGAATTTTTGAATTATATTTTACATTTCTTTGAGGAGTTATTTACCTACATTGAAACACTATATATGAGGGCAAGTGACATTCAAATACTAAACCAAAAACCAACATTATATACACTAAGACATTAATGTATATAAATAAGTTTTACTAATCTATGTATAGAATCGATAAAATCCACAAACTGGTTTTTGTGTGTTGTTGGGAAACAAGCCCATCACCCAAAACCTTCCTCTATCCCAAAAAAATGAACATAGAAACAACTCCCAAAAATCCAATCCGCATTCCAATCCCTAATGCCGTCAAAGATATTTCATCATTTACATAGCTCAACCATCTTGTTTTGACATGACTACCACTACCACTATCTCTAGCCATTGTTTCATTTGAATTTGCATTTTTCTTACATGGTGGTAGAGCAAGGCCACATAAGCATTTATTATTATAAAATGAAGTCACAGTAAAAGTGTAGAATTGTGTCCCTGTTGGGATTGGCCCACACAGAGTTATTAGATGAAATATTTAGAGAAGCCAATGTACACAATTTAGAAAGTTGTCTAGGAATTTCTCCATGTAATGTATTTTTGGCCAAGTTCAAATATTCTAGAGTAGATATGTCACCACGAACTACAGGTACTTTCCATTCCAATTGGTTCCAAGATAAATACAACAATCGTAAGCTATTCATACTTGCTATGCTTGCAGGGATTTTGAATGTAAAATTATTCATAGACAATTCAAATATCTCGTTGAGTTTGCCACACATATTGTAGAAATTAGTATACACTAAGCATGCATACATCTAGATTCCCCTAATCTCACAATAATTAACTTCTTTCAAAAATACGAATCATTCCCATCTGTTAATCTTTTGTGCAAAATTAATTGCACACACATGTGAAGCATAAATAAAAAACAATCACACATAACACAGATTGTTTAACGGGAAAAGCACTAAAGTCTGAAAAACCCTGACTATAATATATTAAGTATCATGGAGAGCATGTAAAAATCTCATACAAATCTTAGTACATCAAGCTATCATTACAATCAATCGTCACACACTAATCAGGAAAAATCTGCAAATCCATGCACTGATTTTTGCCCTCCTGCTAGCCTTCCTCCACTACGCAATCCCTGCTGAAGAATACCTCTGAATGAATTCGAATTACCCTTGCCTTCACTGCACAATCCTCATTGGAATATCCAATGTGTGTGTGATGCAATCAATGGATGACTATAGTCACAACAGATAGTCCATCTTGCCCTTTCACCTATCTCTCCACTGGGTCTCCATTGGAACTGACATGCACTGTAGTTAACTATTTTATTGTTCAGTTAATTAATGATTTATTATTTATGAATTAATTAAATAATTAATTCACTCCACTCTCACTAGTGTATCATTCATTTAGACTAGATACAACTAGCTCGATTGTAGTCTAAGCGAGTTAAGCCGAATACAACTCCATGAACTACTCTTCCAACTCTCTCATAACTGCTGCCACTTGAGTTCTAGCTGAGTCCTCCATGCGGGAACTCTAGTAAACCCTTTGGAATTTCATAATTCCCTCGGTCCACTGATTTTCCACATACGTGCCTTGAAACAAAGTGCTCAAGAGAATAAGTTGCTTTTCTATTGTCGGATTATTATTAAGAGCTAATAATAATTGACATGCATCTATTTTTAGATCGACGATCTATAAATAGACTTCACCCAATATTCTAAAAATATAATTTCATTTATTTTTCCAACTTGATCAACCATCCACAAATAGCATCCTGCAACTTCTGAAATATGATCACCATGTCTAAAAATAGACATATTCTAAATATAAACTCGCGCCAAAAATAGCTTGCGTGGCCACTTAGTGAAGGCGAAACTTTTCACTAAACTCATCATATTTTTGAATCTCAACACTCCCTCTCAACAAGATAGGTATTATCTTTCACCATGATCATGCCTCTATGGTATTCGAATTTTCTCCTAGTGAGCACCTTCGTCAGAATATCTGCATCCCGATCCTTCGTAGGAATGTACTGAAGCAACATGATCTTCCGCTGCACACAATCTCTGATATGATGATACCCGGATATCAATATGTTTAGATCTGTCATGAAACACGAGGATTAACCAAGAGTTTAATGAAACTTTGATTATCACAATGTATCACTATGGGATCTAAATGTGAACCAAACAAACCAACCGGGATCTTCCTCATCCATATAGCCTCACATGTAGCTTGACTTGCTGCCATGTATTCGATTCCGTTGAACGGGCGAGTGCCACGAATATTTGTTTCTCGCTATACCAAGAAATTGCTGTATATACGATACGAGAATCCCTCTGATGTGCTCTTTACGTCCGTTGGGCTTCTACCCAATGTGCATTCGTGAAGCCATGAAAATTCACCTCATCCTTCGCTGAAATACCATAAACCATACTTAGATGTTCCCCTTTGAGATATCTCGGGACATGCTTACTTTCGCCTTCCAAAAGAGCTTGGTAGGCTTAACCATCGCTTGTGAAAGCTATTTCACCGCATAGCATATGTCTCGTCTTTTATTAAATAAATACATGATCGAACCCACCAAATGTCGATAAAGTGGCATCCACTACCTTTGTCGATGTAGCATCCTCTTTCCTCCAATTTCTGGTAGAGGAGTGTCGATAGAGCTTTGTAGCCCTGCATGTGAAGCTTCTCCCGATATCTCCCCGAGACATACTTGCCTTGAGACACAAATAGTTTCACCTTCCCACTGACGATATTTCCAATCCAAGGAAATAATGAAGGAGTCTCAAATCCTTCATCTCAAACTCCTTCAAAAATATTTTACCTTGCATGACTGTATCATCTCCTCATAACTTTCGTTAGTATTTAAATCATCAACATAAAGAACAATGATTAAAAGCTTACCCTCCACCACTATTTGGTATAGGTTTGCATCTCGCCTCACTCTTGGTGAAGCCAAGTCCCGGTGAAATAGCTATCGATTCGAGTGTACCAAGCATGTGGAGCTTGTTTAAGCCCATACGGTTCTCTTTTGAGCCTACACATGTGATTCGTTTCGTTGAAGATCTCAAATCCTTCGAGCTTCTCAATGTACACCTCTTCCTCAATGATCCCATTAAGGAACGTGTCTTCACATCCATCTAATGAATGTTCCAACCCATACGTACTAAGAGAGAAAGGATGGTGTTACACCATTTTTTGGGTCATCTAATCCATTTGTTTATTATATGGAACCAAGTACACCAAGTAAGACCAATTTTACCCCTAAGTAAAATCGCATTCACTATGAAAAATAACTTAGTAAACCACCTTTATTAACTTGTTTATGAGTGTATGAGGGAAACCCCATAAAGAAATATTAAATAAATATACATTTGTTTGATTTTCCTCAAGAAATAATTAGTTAAACGATAGTTTAATTAATATTTACGTGGTTATATTTAACCCAAAACAAGGAAATTAATTAGATGAGTCATTATTTATCTCATTATTTTCTAAGAATAATTGTTTAAATATTATTTAAATAATATTCTTTGTTAAATATGACTAATTCACTCTTAAATAAATAAATAAATCATTATTTATTTGATTATTACTAAACCATATCCTTAAAATAATAAATAAATCATTTATTTTTTTATTATTACTTAATCACATCCTTGAACTGATAAATAAATCATTTATTTACTTATTATTTACAAATAAGGGGATTTGACTTAAGTCAAATTCCTTTTCCTTCCAACAAATATAATAAAACATTCCATAAAATTTGGATCTAGATTTGGTTAATAATATTTTAATTATGCACCAATCTCTAGACTAACTCAATATTTTGTTATAAATAGAAGGGTTTTCCCATTGATTTGTCACTTTTTGTTGCCTAAAGATCACTCTGGATCTCAACTCTTGGTCTGGCTATTGATCCATTATCATAGCCATATTTTTCCATTTTTGTCTGGGTTTTCTACACCATCAAGAGAGATGAATTCTAAATTTGAAGTGCTGAGGACTTACAAGAACCCATCCCATTGAGGAGAATAGGGAACACCCTCTTTTGTTTTCCTCCCAGGTGCCCTTTAATATAAAATTTCATTGGATATATTCTTATCTTGTCTATTGGATCCATGGAGTAAATCTTATTTTTCTACTATTTAATGTCTTCCAATCCATAGATCTAGATTTTTGCAGCATTTGTATTTGATCATCTAACTGCAGATCTGAAGATTTTAGCAGTCATTTCTACTATTAAGGTTGTTTGTTATGCGTAGCTAAAGTGGTATTTTTCTGTAAACCTTGAATCAAGATTCATACTAACCACTGGCGACTCCACACGTGTTTACCATTACGACTGCTATCGTTTTTCTGATCCTTTCATATCCAGTTGCTTCAAAGCCTATGATTTCTCTTCAACCCCTTGTTTTTCTTATTATTGATGTTTTTTTTAACCCATAAAACCCTAAAACGATAAAAATTCTAACTTCCACGTGTTTTTAGAACCATTGCGCAGGTGGCAGACATCAGCCATAGCGAAGACGACAAATTTTTTTGAAACCTACCGTCGAGAGTGCTGGAAGTGCAGGTCACACTTTTCTACCCAAAACATGCGACTTGGACCTCTAGGGCACACTTTATAGCCCAAATAGTGCAACCTTTGCTGAAAACAGGTCAAAAATTGCGACCTGGACTTTATGTAGGGATTTTTCTGAAAGTTTTTTGGGTTTTGCTGAGCCTTTGTTTAGGATTTTTTGACCTCCGTCTCTACCCGTTTTTGATCTGTACTTGTTCTGTTTCACTCAAATAAGTGGGAACCTAGCCCCCTAGGGCTTTAGTACTCTCCACATTTTGTGGAAGAGTGTTTGTTGTTGCAGGTTGTTTGAAATTTTAGAGTCTTTAGCCATTTTTTCAGATCTGATACCTCATCTTCAGATCCACTTCATATCGGCTTGTTTTCCATCCAAATCTTTCCATTTATCTTTGTTTGGGTTTTCCATCAGGGTGCACTCTGCTTCCCTCCTGGATATAGCCTTTTGCCACCTATTTTTACAACAATTTTCCTCTGATTTGTTGTTGTTTTCTGTACCACTTTCCAGTAGATTTTGTCTTTTAGATCTCTGTCCCTCTTGACCCAAGATCTATTAGCCTTTTTTAGTGTGTTTAGATTAGTTTTTTCCTCACCTATAGACTAAGTGTTGAGAGGCCCACCTTCTTGGGCTTAGATTATTGCATTATTGGCTATTTATTTTCTGTTTTGCAGGCCCATATATTGTCATTTGCAGGTCTATTTACAGCTATACAACGACACTTTTTCTTTTTCTATACAAATTTCTATGTTTATAAATTAAAAATTACACACTTTTACATGCACACCCTAAGCGAAAAAGGGCTTGGTTAACACCGCCAAGCAAAGACACTAAAACATTAAAATCAATTGATCCTACACCTCTTTGCCCATGTTTTGACATTGTAATCACTTGATCCTGCACCTCCCCACCCTTTTTGGTCTCTTTTTCCCTTTTGTTGTGTTTGTGTTGTCACCATTGTGCCACCAAGGCATTTATCTTGGAGACTTCTTGGCCTTCATCCTCAGTTTCCGGTTTGAAGACTTACTCCTCCTTATAGAATTCCAGTTAGTCCTCTACCGAGTCCACACACCGACTCTTCTTCTGGTCCTTCGGGTTCTCCTTCTCTTTCTACCTTTGGTTCTCCCCCTGTCACCTTCACCATGTTTGGTGCAGGACCTAATACTGGTGGTAATCCCAGCCCTCCTACTTGGAATACCACTAGTGGGACTGAAACAGATACTACCCCAGCTGCACCGTTGCTCCCTTTAATGGCAAGCCTCGACCTCCCTGACTTCGAATAGTTGATAAGCGACCCTATACACCATGATGTTAGTTGGCCCGCTATGCCAACAAAACTCCCTTCCGCCATCCCAATGTTTGAAATACTTGCTGGAGAAGATCCTTCAAATCATGTTCAATATTTCCACATGTGGTGTTCATCTAACTCCATTACTGATGACTATATCCAT
This sequence comes from Pinus albicaulis, assembly GCA_034641835.2. NCBI lineage: Eukaryota > Viridiplantae > Streptophyta > Pinopsida > Pinales > Pinaceae > Pinus > Pinus albicaulis. Next base: position 205,246 of record JAXQQM020087037.1, read on the forward strand.
CTTCGGTTGTTCCAATGAACGCTTATAGGTGAAGCTTCTAAGTGTTATGTTGATCAAGCTACTTCCTCTCATACCACCTTTGTGACTCTTGCCCAGGATTTTTTATCTTACTTCCAGCTTCCCCTTCGTTATGACAGTGGTATCAAAATTTTGACTTCTTTCCGTCAATCATCTGCGACCCGCCTATCCGATCATGTCCATGAATGATAGAGAAGAAATAGCCTATGTGAATCCCATACCTTCGAAGACCATGTATACATGGACTAGTTCCTTAGATCTCTCTTGCCTCCTATCAGGAAAGATGTCGCATCACATTTTCCTCAAAACGAAGAAGCCCCCTCCAAATGGCATTAAAATATGACCTGATCTACGCTTAGACGGGTTATGTTTATACTGTTCTAACTGATCTCCCCAGGCCCGGTGGTGCCAACGCACCGGGGGCACCTCATGCCACCGACGGTATCGTTGGAGCTCTCTGTCATCCATACGCTCAACCTCCCATTGGTTATGGTTTTCCTGGGGGGGAGTAGCACCTACCGCACTTTTCCACCTCCCAGTAGCACGTATCTAGGATACAACATGCCTCCTCTTTTGGCCCAACATCTTGTTTACCACACAGTTACCAAACCCCCTTATCTGTATCCGCAGCTTATTGCTCCAGCTCCTCCAACATCAGCACCTTCGTCTCCCTCGCCTGCTCAAACCCCGCAACAGCAGTCACTACCCCCTCAGGTGCAGGTGGATGCACAGTAAGTATTTGTAGCTACCCAAACACTTGAAGGTCAGGCGGCCACTCAGCCTCTTCCATGTAGTTCCCCTGATTACCAGATTCTCATGATGTCCTCTGATCAGCCTTCTGAACCTTCTTCTCTTGGCCCTTAACCTTCAGCTGGTACTCATGACCCCCCTTACCCTCATGGAATGGTTCCTCCAAGCCTTAACCATCTTGGATCTATCCCGCCTGGTCATTACCCCTTTGGTCAAATACCATTCCTAGCTCCCCCACCAGGAGTGTACACAAAACCTGTTATGGCCACCCTCTCTCTTCCTAACCTGAACCTTGGGATTCCCATTTGGTATCTTGATCCTCCAGCCGCTACTCCGCCTAGTCAACCCAAACCTTATCTTGCTTTGACCCCAGTCCAACCGGTCCTTATGACTTCTCCCACTGCAACAGTGCCTCATTCGCCTCAATAGGAACCACCTCTTGTTACAACCGCTTCACGTAAGAAGGGAAAAGCTGGCAAGGGGGCATCAAAGGAAAAGGCTGCCACGACAAACCCCGCCTCTTTTCAGCATCCAAATCATACCATCTAGTGTGCTTTATGTGATGTCACTGGCCACGCCACCCATACTTGTCCGAAGTTGCCTCACCTTAAGTCCATGGTTAATGAGACATTTCCAGAGTCTAATATCCCAGAGGTATATGTCACTATACTGGATTTAGTCCCGAAACTCAAGTCTTTGCACGCAAATCACCCTTGTGCTTTGTTTGATTTCCATGGCCACTATACTCACCTCTATCCCCGCCTTGAAGAGTACCACTCCTCTTTGGAAGCGGTTTGCCAATTTGAGGCCAAGTGCAATGAGTCCACCGCTCCCTTATTTGCGCATTTTTTCTTCGGCAAAACCAGAAGGCACGAATGCTCCCATTGACATTCCCCCCCCCCTGATGTCGAGATGACAGATCCTTCGCCCATCATTTTATACCTATCATCATCCTGAGACCGTCAATAGAAGTCCCTTTGGAGGCTTCCCCTGATGTTTAACTTGACATCCCTTCAGCGATCACCCTGGGCCCAACATTGGTAGATCCTTTATCTGATTATTCTTCTGTCACCACTTGTGATGATGCGCATGTGAACCTCACTTCTCAAGATAATGAGTCAGGTAGCTTCTCTAGGTCAGATGGTATTTCTTTCACCAGTCACCCCATCCTCTATTACGATGACGACATTGTGGAAGCAGCCACCACCCTTGACTTTATCCATCCCCCCCTTACATCAAACTCATGCATTCGAACCACATGCACTTTGTGGCCATTACATTGACACCCAATATTTGGGTAAGGGGGCACCCATATTTGAGGGACCAGGAGAAGAAATTCTCCATAACTCTCCTAGTGAATCTAGTCGTGTCGACTCTTGTCCCACTATTATTCCACATTTAGAGGAATCTCTAGAGTCCCATATCCCTTCAGATCACTCCAGGGATGATACCCCTCATCATACCTTCATATTACATCAGCAACCCAGTCTCATAGACATTGTGGTTGACCAAACTATGGGTTTTCTGGGAGAACATCAGTTTATTATACCCAAGTCCTACCTTTGGGATAGCAATGCCATGTATGCCAACCCAGAAACTTAAATTCCATTTGATTCATATATGAAGTACCAAATGATATTGGTAAATAAATATTTCCTTTCTCAAACCGCATAACCATACTGAAAACAAATGGCGCACCACATCATTAAAATGTGTTTAGATTTCCCTTTTTCTAAATACATTTTGGCATGTCCATAACATGCTTGGGGGAACCTATGCCCCCCAACCATAAAAATCCCAGATATCAGCCCAAAAATGCACTGTTCAGGTCATTTCCTAGGACAGGTCACAGTTCTCTGCCCACAACCTGTTACCCAGGTCGCAAAGCAGACCCCAAAAAGTGCGACCTAGCCTGTTTATGAGCTCTGGGCACATAAACTGAAATTTCAACCCAATGAAATGAAATATTAGGATTAGACATCTTACCTACAACTGATGGATCTCAAATTTCAATTTCTGGTTTGTCTGCTACAATCACTACAAGATTTAGGGCCTCCTCTCCTCAATACATTAACCACAACTCCACCTGCACATGAGTGAATTTGGAAGGAAAATTCCTTATTAAAAGAAAACTCCTGATTTTTCTTTCGCTTGCCACGGTCAAACCATAGCTCAGTTTGACGAATCATCTATACCATTGGAATGATCTCACCAAGCCCTCAAAGGGGTATCTATTAGCTTTTTGTGATTCGATACTTCACCAGGACACATTTTGTCCAAGAAGCACCACTTCACCCTTCCTCAAAACCGAATTTCTTCACTTGAAACACTCGTACCGAGGGCATCATGTTTCCTCCATAATTTTCCATGCTCGTGTCGACTTTCGTCATGAGCTACCATCTTCTACTCATGCTTTTAGGGCTCCCATTGGACCCCTTTTCAGTGTGGCAGCACCATCGAGTAACCCTTGTGTAGAGCATCCGATTTGAGTCATCATAGCTTTCATGGAGTCTATCCCACTATAGTCCTTCATCCTTCATTGCTTGGTCCCTATCTTATGTCGCACATTATGACCTCCAGTTCCATTGTCCCCTATCCCTCATAATATTGCATCAATCACTGCCGGGTCATCCATGCCATTAATGCTCTAACAAGGGAAGTCGTTTGTTCGCTACTCAGTCTCCCCCATTTCATCATCATCATTGGTGTTAGTCTGTTAGTCACTCTAATATTTTCTCTCGTGCCTTAGGTGAGGATCCCTTATTGCCTCACCTATTTCAGATCTCCTTCTGTCAACATCAGCTCATTCATTCTAGAATACTAGTCTAGTGGGCAGTGTACCTTGGTTCTATCTTCCACTATTTTTCGGTGCCTCGGATCAGGAAAAGGGACTCCTTCTTTCCCTTTGACTTGATTTTTTCTCAGCTCCAGCTCTTTTCAGCATGATCAAGATCCGTATACTTGATGGTTCAGTGATGCAGCAACTGACATTGATGATTCCTGGGTGTGTGTGAGATGTCACAACCCTCATGAGGGGGTGGCCCTACAGGTAGCTCCCCACACACTCGGACGGCCTCTTCATTTTAGCCTTTGATGCAACTCCATACATTTTATGATGTCAGCCTTCAGAGCCATCTCCTATGTTCAGGGGCATTTGGGTTGTATTTATATCTCATGTACTCAGATATTATTATACAAGCCCTGGTTGTTATCCTAGGCACAATATGTATGTGGGATTCATTATCGTGTTATTTATATGGCTCATGTTTATGCCAGCATATGCTTTATTATTGTGTTCTGTGGTTTTTTGGCCTTCTTATTGTTTGTACTATTGGCTCGGTGGGCATAGGTATGCCTCCCTTGCCGCCTATAGCAGGTACTCACTCATCAAAGACACGTGTCGCACCTAAAAGTCACCTCCTCAGGGTGTAGTACTTTCAGCACTTTGGTCTCCCTTAAAATCCTCTCTCTTTGACTTCCCCTTTGTTGTCTAGTGATTGAGCTCTTCCAACATACTTCGGTCATATGATTAGCTCCTAACGCTCGCACACTGGGAGGCAATCTATTACACCATGTTTTGGTCATCTAATCGATTTTTATTAGATGGACCAAAGTATGCCAAGAAAGACCAATTTTACCCCTAGTAAAATCGCATTCACTATGAAAGATAACTTAGTAAACCACCTTTATTAAGTTGTTTATCATCTAAACAGGAAACCCCATAAGGAAATATTAAATAAATATACATTTGTTTGATTTTCCTCAATAAATAATTAGTTAAGCAATAGTTTAATTAATATTTCTAGTTATATTTAACCCAAAACAAGGAAATTAATTAGATAAATCATTATTTATCTTATTATTTTCTAAGTATATTTGTTTAAATCTTATTTAAATAATATTCTTTGTTAAATATGACTAATTCACCCTTAAATAATTAAATAAATCATTATTTATTTGATTATTACTCAACCATATCCTTAAAATAATAAATAAATCATTTATTTATTTATTATTACTTAATCACATCCTTAAAATGATAAATAAATCATTTATTTATTTATTATTTACAAATAAGGGGATTTGACCCAAGTCAAATTCCTTTTCCCTCCAACAAATATAATAAAATATTCCATAAAAGTTGGATCTAGATTTGGCTAATAATATTTTAATTATGCACCAATATCTAGATTAACTCAATATTTTGTTATAAACAGAAGGGTTTTCCCATTCTATTGATCCATTATCATAGCCATTTTTCCATTTTTGTCTGGGTTTTCTACACCATCAAGAGAGAGGAATTCTAAATCTGAAGTGCTGAGGACTTACAAGAACCCATCCCATTGAGGAGAACAGGGAACACCCTCTTGTTTTTTCCTCCTAGGTGCCCTTTAATATAAAATTTCAATGGATATATTCTTGTCTTGTCTACTGGATCTTATTTTTCTACTATTTAATGTCTTCTAATGCATAGATCTAGATTTTTGTAGTATTTGTCTTGATCATCTAACTGCAGATCTGAAGATATTAGCAGTCATTTCTGCTTTTAGGGTTGTTTGTTATGCATAGCTAAAGTGGTCTTTTTTCGTACACCTTGAATCAAGATTCATACTAACAGATGTCATTGTACCAAGGGTCCTTCGTTGTCACTAAAACAGATGTTCATTAGGTAGTGCATCATTAATGGGGGATCCTTGGGTCCCTATTGGGAGATTAGTTATGAATTCAGCAAGGATGAGCGCCTTTTTTCTTTTAGGGGAGCTAAATTGTAGATCAAATTCCTACAGTATAACTACCCATCAGGCATATTTATGATTCCGCATGCGGAAAGTGAACAAATATCGCATGGGGTTGATAGTTGCTACTACAACAATGGTTCAAAGGATGATATAGTGTCGAAGCTTTTGTATTGAATGTACTACGACTAAGGTTTTTTTCTCTTCTAGCTCATACCTTAATTCAAGCCCAGCTAAATTTTTTTTTATGTAATAAATTACGTGTTCCTTATTATTCGGTTTGTCCTGGACTAGCACCCTTGCAATGGTTACATCTGACACAAATAGATATAGGGTGTAATATTTATTATGGTCGGGTGGGTTGATTAAAGGAGCTGAAGACAAGGTGTATTTTAATGCTTCAAACTATTTTCAGACATGTTCATCCCATTGGAAGGAAATTTCTTAATGAAGGGGACACACGAAGCCCTGCATGCAAGTGGCATAGTCAGGGACAAGGCATCGTAAAAAAATTTCCTTACACTACAAGCTTTGTAATTGCGTCAATGTTTTGGGAGGCAATACCTCTTTGATCTCCTAGAATTTTAGAGGGTCGACTCTAATACCTTGCTTGAAAATGATGAATCCTCGCAGTATTCTGGTGTTAAGGCGAAAGACACACTTGAGAGCTTTTAAGCATAGGTTATATTTTTGACACCTATGAAAAATCAGGCACGGATCTTCTAAATGGTTAGCACAAGTCTTGGACCGCACAGTGAGGTTGTAAAAATATGTGAGGATCAAATTAGACAAGTCATGAAGTATGTAATTCATGGCCCACTGGTAGGTGGCGCCAGCGTTTTTAAGACGGAATGGCATAACTTGGTATGCGAAGGTACCCCAAGGGGTCATGAATGAAGTTTTTTATCGATCCATATGTTGAATCTGATACTCTGAGAATCCATCCATAAAAGATAAGGCCTCATGACCAGAAAAAGCATCTATGACTTGGTAAATGAATGGTGTGGGGTAAATTTCCTTTGGACAAGATTTGTTCAGATCCCAGAAATTGGTACAAACATGGATAGTGCCTTGTTTTTTCATGTCGAGTTTAGGGGTAGAAACCCATGAAGTGTAATTAATCGGGTATATAAACCCAACTTTGTGGAGTTTATCTATCTTCTGTTTGATTTCTTCGTCCTTATATGGGTGTAATTGACGTTGTTTTTTCTGAACGGGGGGGGGGGCATCGGGCTATGTGTCAATATGATGTTTCACGATGGTGGGACATAGTCTTGGTATCTCCAAGTAATCCCACGCAAATATATCCTTGTATTCTTGTAATAGTGAGGTGTACGAGGCTACTTCTTTTGGAGAGCATGTTGCCCCGAGGGATATCTCTTCGACCTTACCAGGTTTTTTCACAATATTCACCTTAACAGCAGGTGAAATATTCACCATGCTATGTATCTCAAATGCATTAGGCACAGGGATAGGATTTTTGAAACAATATACTTTTCTTGTTGGTATGAAATATTTATTTTCAATGGCGTAGATATCATGGGTTGGTGTTTTTCTATTCATAAATTATTTTTCTACTAGAAAAAATGAACGATAGTGAATGGCATCCCATGGAAATTCAGGTTCCGTCATGTCCTCCTAAATATCTTCATCTAAGTGAAAAAGGATATCTAAGGGGGAATTGGTTTGTGCAAGGTTGTGAGGAGGGAATTAGGGCCTAGCAGTGCTAGTCGACAAACAAGAATATGATTATGTGGTTGATGTCGTAGAACCTTATGAGGTTGAAAAAATGTAGATGGGGTGGTTCTGCATCGTAGATGATACTACCACTGGTATGGTAGTTGTAGTGGTCTTGACACCAAAAAATGATGAGAAAATAGCACAAATCATGGTTCCCAATAATGATGAGATGAATCGTATGTGATGTTGTGTGTCGTCAGCATTAAGTGGCGAAAGAATTTATGTGATGATTGGTTTTTACTGTGCGAGGGGGGATTTGTGCGACCTAGTTGGTGTAGATGGGGCGAAGGAATCCTCCTATTTAGGAAACCTATGTTGAATCCTAATATGTCGAAATTTTTGTAACATAAGGCATACTTTTGTACCGTAAGAGTGACTGGTGCAAATTTTGCACACAGGGTAGGTACTTATTGAGCAAATGGTATGCGAGCCAGTATTTCTCACAATGTAAGACGATGATGCTTGGTTGGGGTTGTGAGTTGGTGCATTTCTGCATTTTTTCCATCTTTGGGTTTTAGTCTTAGCATGATGTGGCTTCCTTGGGTGGTTTTGTTTTGATGATACTCTGGTTTCTCGTAATCATGGAAGATATTTACAATTCTTCGTATGAGGAAATTGGGAGCATATGTGACAATAGCAGCGAGTGATTTTCTCTTGATTGGAGAGATGTGTTTGGGGGATAGGGTAACTATGCAGAAAATATCAACGAACCCGATCAATTCTTGAAATTACTTGACAAGGTGGTTGGGTTTATCGCATAGGTAACATGGGCGATTAGGTTTGGACCATGCCTTATTAGGGTGTTTGGTCCTCCTCCTATATCTAGGCTGGTGATTGTGAACAGAGGGCAGCGGATTTATGTTGGCTTTCTCTCTTCGAACACGCACAAAATGGACCTAGATGCTTCATTCCCTTGAGTTTTGGTACTGTCTTAAGATTCCAAGTCTGAACTGACTAAATCATAATTTTCATCGATGAACCGACGCATGAAATCTAACATAGAGTGGAATCTAGGGAGGTGGGTCCAACAACACACATTATGGTTACTTCTACATATTTGACATGTGTGTCATCTATGTCTAGATAAGGTTCTTCGGACAACGTGAGTATTGGGTAATAGCGATTAAATGCCTTTAATTTGGGTCATTGGTTGATCAAATGACAAGGTTCATCTCATAAAGCGCAAACTGGGACATGAGGTGTAGCCTTTGTTTGCCTTCTTGGTGTCTGCGTGGTTGGGCATGTTGGGTACGAGCATGATGTTGGTTCTTTTCATATGTATAATATGGTTTTGGATCTATCCTCCCCTATTTCATTAGTGTTATGGATGGATCCTGGGAATTGGATTGCACCAATGTGTGTAACGCATCTCTGTATCGAGGGATTTTAGGGAAATTATGGGTATAATGCCCATAATTTTCACATATGGTGCATGCATGGTTGGTGTGTAATTACTTACCCTGGAAGTTTGTGACATTTTCTCTTTTGTTTGGAGTTTGGGTCACAATCATTCTTTCGTCCTGTAGAATATTTTTTAACTCATATAACTCTGAGAAAATGTTGGTAGGATGACCAACTACATTGTACAATGTGCAAGGTGTAGATTTCCTAAGAACTCTAGGAGTGTCCACCTTCTTCCCTTTTTTATTCTCCTTTTTGGTGGCATCGGATGGTGTTTCTACAGGTGTTTCCTGAGTTATGAAGGCCTCCTTAGAGGTGATAGGGATGACACCTATAGAGGTTATACCTGAGTTTCTCGACATGTTCAGTGGGGCCAAATACCAAACCAACATCACAAGAGCCATGCTTATTAATGTACGGGTTTCCATGACCTAGTGTGATACAAAACTAAACAGAGGGTAGTGGTGATGGCATATGGAAGAAATGTCGAGTCGGTATCAACGACATTTGCAGTGTCGGGATCTAGTTCCTGACTCAATTCAGTGTTTGATGAACTCATCATGCACACCATAGCTCTTGTAGATACTATTACTTCTCCTAGTAACACATGAGGTTCTCTAGGGTATGTTCCGAGGAGAATGGATGGTTTGAATTAACCGGGAGAAAACTATGTGTATGTTGTTTCCAATTCTGCATATGAATCTACATATGGTAGCATGCCATCAAGGGTTGTTACATGTTTCTTCTCATAATACGTGAGTTGGTCTATAGTAACGAATTTCTCGTCATGGGGTAACATCATTACTCTGAATACGGAGGATGATACCACTGTCATTGAATACATATAACTTTGTCCAAGAAGGATGTTATAGTCTAGTTATGCATCCAAGACTTCAATGTCAATGAGCATAGTATTTATGGCGAGATGTACTAGTACGTCTTGAAAAATACCTACAGGGGTTGATGGGTTGCCCATCATATGCTCTGAGCATGATATCACATGGTTTCAATTCTGGTGATGCTAACTTCTGCCAAACCATTTTTGACATGAAACATGGGGATTCTCCTTCATCCTGGATGCAACGATGAATGGTGATTATCTAGATTGAAACCGGGATTTGAAAGGCAACTAAAGAAGGGAGTCTTGGCTCGATTTATCTAGATCAAAAACCATTAAGCGAGAATCGGAAAGGTTAATTGCGCCTAATGCAGAAATTAAGGCTTTCTGTTAGGTTGGGAAGGATTGCAGGACTTCTAATGCTGACATATTTGAGAGTGACTGAGCCAAGTCATCCACTATGCTATAGCTATGAGCTGCCTTTGCATTATATCTTGTGCGCCTTATGGGAACTTTTACCATTTTTGGTATAGGTTCGATAGGTATCCTAGAAATGGTCAATGGTGCTATGGGTTCGCTTGTGCTTTAGGCCACTAGGTTGGTGTCTAGGGGAGCTTCATAATTTATATTTCGTGTTTGCAAGAGAATGTCTTCTCCTTCCATGTAGATATCGTGGTGAGAATTGTTTTGAGTGTTCCCTCTAGAATTGTTTTGCTGGGGTGGTTAATGTTACTAAGTATTAACTACTCCTTAATGGGGGGGGAGATTCTTGAATTACTGCAGGTTATTGGTTTTGTCCCCCCTATCCCCTATTTCCCTAGATTCTTTTCAACTCATAGAGCTTGGGACAGTGGTGGGTGTAATGACCATACTCCCCACATATGGCACAAAAATTATTAGTCCTTAGACTGGTCATCTTGTTCTACCTTTGATAGTTTTTGGTTGGTTCTTGGTTTTGATTTTGGTTGGGATTTCCCCCAGCCTGTGTTCACGATGGGAATTGTTGATCGTTGCCCCCCTGTCCAGGGTCTCCATTTGGTATGTTAATATTTAGTTTTTTCCTAGCAATGTTCGGAGGATTATTATTATTCTCCTAGTCATATGACGATTTTTTTTAGCTTGGGAGGGTTGCACTAAATTAACCCCTGCATTATTTTACGCTGGAGGTATATTTTGTAATGACCATACTCCCCACATATGGCACAAAATAATTAAGTCTTTAGACTGGTTGTCTCGTTCTACCTTTGAGAGTTGTTGGTTGGTTCTTGGTTCTGATTTTAGTTGGGGTTGTCCCCAGCCTGTGTTCACGAGGGGGCGTTGTTGATTGTTGCCCCCCTGTCTGGGTCTCCCTTTAGTATATTCTTTATTTTTTTCCTAACAATTTTCAGAGGATTATTATGATTTTCCTAGTCATATGACGATTTTTTTTTAGCTTGGGAGGGTTGCATTAAATTAACCCCCGCATTATTTTGTAATGGATGTATATTTTGTTGTTGTGCGGGGTAAGGAGAGTATTGGTTTCCTTGTCCCTAATTGGTGTACACATTCTGGGACAACTCTCTTATGTAGGTGTTCCTATATGAGTATTGATTTCCTTAAGGGGGAGGGTATGGTCCTCCTTGTGGGGGATGATATTTCTTGACCCTGTTAGTCTCATTTTTCAATGGTGTTGGTTGAATAGGGTAGTATCCTGGGTGTGATACATTGTTATTAGTATCAAACATTTGAATAGTAGATGAATACGCAGGATATTGGTAATTGTTGTTAGGTTGAGTTTGGGTTAAAGAACCTATCAATCCATCAGCAGTATTTGATGCGCCTGGTATCCCTCTATAAGTTTGTAGGTGTGGGGTGTTTGGAAGGATATGATATATATATCCATACTAGGTGTATATGACCTCTATTTGTTGTGCTTTACTAATGGCTTCTTCCTCATTACACGGTGATTGTGTTGCCACATCTTTTGAAATTTCTATTGTGAGTGATTTCAAAAACAAGTCTAGGAGAACTATATCGTCCAAATTGGCTTTGCACAAGCTACAAAATTTTCTCCATTCTTTGATATGGTCTGATATGTGGATGGCAAGTGTTTTTCTGAAATGGGTGAGGATTTCCATTCTCAAGTCATGATAAATCGAGAGATGGAAGAAAGTGAGGAATTTTGTCACGATGGCGTTAAAGGTTTCATGTGACGCAGAAGGTTGGTCAACATACCATTTCATTGCAGGCCTTGTAAGGGTAAGTTCAAATTGTCACAGTCGAATGATATCATCTATAATATTGTTTGACAAACACCGCAGGTGAAAATTCATGACATGGTTCCCTGGGTCTTCATCTTGATTTCCTTCAAATTTTGGAATGTCTGAAGGGAGCTTAGTGGGAATGCTTGGCCATATAGGCCATGTGCTATTGGGTCATTTGTTAGATTACTTAGATCTGGTATATTCAAATACGTTAAGAAATGTATTTGCAATTTATCCGCCATCATGAAACTATTTTGGACAACTATATGCAAAGGAGTCCTCTTTGGGGAGGCCGGAGGAAGACTACCTTGGTGGGTTCTCTTGGGGCTATATAGAGGATTGGTATGTGGGATCCCCAAACGGGTAGCTATTGGTGACCCTTGTGGGGTCATGAAAGGTTTATTTTGTCAGGGAGGGGTCCTAAGAAAAATTTCCCCGATAAAGGAAGATCTTATAAAAGTGGTTGTGTCGTCCTCTACGCTAAATTGTGGGAGGCCTAACACACATTTCGATAATGGGGGGAGGTCTAAGAAATTCCTATATCGACGGGGTGCCTTGGTGTCCCTATGCTATTGATTAGTGTGACTTAATTTGTAACTTTGGAGGGAAGAATATTTCTGTCAATGCAATATAATCACATGCATAAAAAAAAGAAAAAATGGAAAGGTAATTTTCCTTTAGATTAAGCTATGTGATCAATAGAGAAAAAAAGGTTTTTTTTTCTTTGTTATGATAAAAATCCTATGTAGACCTGATCGTCTTTACCACTCTCAAATTAACTGGGCCTTCTGGAGATATCTTCTTATGGGTACTAGGGCCAATGTCTCGAAAGAACAGGCGATGCCTTCCAACAGTTGAAGTATCAACCAAGGTAATGGAAATGAGGATCGAGTGTTACCCACACTTTCACCTATAGGGAAATGATGCCCTAGATTTTGGTCACTAAACTACCTTCGTCCCACGTGAGCATTTGAGTCTTTAGCTTCTTGGTAATCATTTAGCAGTACCAAGCACTAGGGTGGCCCCAAAGAGTACCGCATGCACTGGACCTAAGCCGAACCCCCCTAAATCAGGTCTCTTTTATGCTCAGGTAATATTTTCGTGGGATGATTGAAGGATTTTAAGCTCCCTAAACAGTCAACTTCTATGTTTCAAAATGTAACATGACCATGGTGGCTTATGGTATGCCTACCCCCAATGGTCTTATCCTGAACTATTACTTCTTTTGTGGCCCCTGCGGGGAGAATTTAGTGGGTTCAAGTTATGATGTCTTTAGGGTGTGAAATGGTAAGCAAACGTAAACTAATAATAAAAGCCCCAAGAAATGGATTCCTTTTAATGTAAAAATTATAGATGCTTATTGTGTGGAAAATTGAACATATAAAAGTGTGATAAGATGTGGATATGCGATGATCCTTCACTATATCCCTCTAATTACACTAAGTGTTTTAATTTTTCCTTACATGAAATAGAAATGATTTGCGGATAATGGGTCGCTTTCACTCCTCCTACTTAGACTATGTGGAACTAAAGGGAGATGGGGAATTAAAATGCTTTGAGAAAGCGTGCATATGCAATCCCAAGTTCACCTAGAGGTGCAAGGGAAGAAAATATTACTTGCTTTATTTACTAACATTCGACCCTAGTCCCAAGCCTTAAAAAACGAAAAATGGCTTGTTTAGTAGCAATATTTTGTGGATGATGGGCTACTTACTCCTTTACTAATTAAACTATGTGATATGCATAAACTTCAACAAAGTTGTTTGAAAACTATGTGTGGAATTTGGCCACTTACTCTTCTCCCTAATTAAGCTATGTGTGTTTTTTGCAAATATAAAAATTAGCGAAACTCTAATTTCTCTACTAATTATGGTTAGCACATCAACTAGTCAAACTAAAAAATAGAATAACACAATGCAGTGGTGAAGGAAATTCACTAGAGGCTGCTAATCACCTGAAAAAGTGGAAATTACAAGGCTATTTTGTATTTTTGGAACACCATGCGTATAATTCCCACACAGATGCAAAGTGACGCGTTTTTCAGAGAAAAAAGCGTGCGGTAAAGAATAGAGAGAATTTTTTTTCTTTATGAACCTTAGAACATGTCTAAGAGGTCCTGAAAAAAATTCCCAAAGAGGTGCTAAGTGCCTTGTAGCTACTTATGCAGAGAGGAGGTCCTACAAAACAACCGTTAAACCAAGAAAAAGAAACCAATGGAGTCGCCAATTCTTTGTTATTGTTTTTATGGAAATGGAGTACCAAATAACACCTCCTTAATAGTTGGTTGTTCCTTTCAAAGGATCACAGACATGTTGAAAAATAATTTGAGAGGGGGTGAATGCAGATTTAGAGTCAATTGAAATTTTCTTTTAGTTTTCTCTTTCTCTCAAAAACCAGATGCTATATTATCAATCCAATTTGTATTCTTGCAGACTTATTATGTATTACCTTTACTTGTATCATTGCATCATTCATTCATCAAATGTTTAGTAAACAGTAAGCATGTGCAGTAATAACAGAATAAACCATCACACATAAGCAACACACATGAACACCAGTATTTAAGGTGGAAACCCAATTCGGGAGAAAACCACCGCTGTTGTCATCTATGTCTTCAATATTTATTATAAAGAAAACTTCTTACAATTTATTTATGTTGGCGCAGACTTATACCAGCACGCAGGCACCCACCTGCAGAAAGGCCACAACCTTTTCTTGTTCTCCAGCCACTACTGGAAGGGAGCTCCAACCCCCTGATTTTAACATCAGCTTTTACTGGCAGGATACTTCCACTTTCATACAGAAGGCTTCAACCCTCAGATTCACCAGATTTCTTCAATTTCTTTATCAGACTTCTGTCAGGTCTTCCTCATTTATTTTTGCCGATCATCGTCGAGATTCATCATTTCTAGATCATATCCATAGGTGCATCATGTATGCAGATATCTCTTAAAGAGATTTATTTATTAACAACCCTCCATATGCACACACTGAACCATAATGCGCTTCTCCTTATATAGTTTTGTCTTTATCAATACCATGAGTAGAAAACCACTCAACTACTAATGGTATTCATATTAAAATTCGAACCAATCCAAATTGAAAATCCAATCTTTGTTCTTCAATGCACGAATTGTCCCAAAGGTAATCTTTTTCTCCGCCAAATAATACTATAGCAAGGTTAAGTAACATTAACGTGCCGCTGATGGTTTTCTTTCTTTTATTGGAAATTTATTTATCAAATTCGTGGAATTTAATAAATAAATATTATCCACAACCTTTGGTAATTAAATATATATAATAGAACTTTATATTAATAATCCGCGCTTTTATCAAATGGCTTTTTAAATAGACCTTTGGATCCGGCCCCACATGCATAATCGACGGCTTAATCAATATTATTTAAAACTGGGGCCCGTTGCTAACGATCGTTTCCATCCGACGGTTGTTATCGCGTCGCGCCGCCTGATTTGATCGGACGGATATCGCTTGGCGAAGACGCGCGAACAATAACGTGCGATGGCTGTCATACCTTGGTTAACCTTCGCGCATCTATAGCAAATGATCACCGTCTGATGATCCCTTCCTAGATCAACAACACTTAAAAATATCGCTGGGCATCCTGGGTCGAACAATAACGCGCGATGGCGCGCAGTGACAAGTGGTTTTGTGGAGTCATACAGGGATGCGTGTCGCCCGTTCTATGGAATCGGAGCCAACCTCTTGAATACCGCTCAACCCACAAAGAAGCAAGTGACAGGCAATCCGGTTCCGCAGTCCGCTCGTGGTTTTGGAATAGTATCAACCCACGGTTAAGTCTAGTTACACTATTCCTTTGGTCCCCTTAAACAAGTTCACAACTCATCCACCGGGAAGTTTAATGCCAAATACTCTGTTTTAGTTCTTCCGTGTTTTAACTGATTTGCTCTTGCTCCTTGTTCCTTTCTCCACGAACGCCAGTCAGCTCCTTACTAATAGCGTAGACCCTTCCATGTGAAGCTTAAAACCATATTTTGTTCAATCAATAACATTCCACTGTCTACCAGTTTAGATACACTGTCGACCGTATTAACATCGGTTCCTCGAACAACATACAGAGCACCATTAATCCCCTCATAGGGTTTCTCACAGATTTCAACTATCCTCCATCAGGATGCATACATATGTTCACACCTGAATGGGACTCAAATATCCTTCCTATTGAATTCAATTTGCTTCTTGACTGATACTGCTCTCTGTAGATGCACTCTTTCTCTGTTCTTCTCTACTACATGTCTTTTCTTTGCCACTTCCTTTTCCATCAATGACAATATTTCCAACAATCTCCCCCTTTGGCATTGATGGCAATACTCTCCCTCTAATTGGCTTATAGAAGCCCTTTGTTGCTTTTCCTCCCCCTTTGACATCAATGGCAAAGAGTTGATCAAGATCCTTTGAACCGACAATACCATGCTCCCCCTAAGATCATGTTGCATCTTCAAACATAATATAACAAAATGACTTATAAATGCCAACAGTGCATCCTCTTCATATGACCAATGCTCCCCCTTAGCCTGTGCATTCAGAGATGCCCAACAACACCTCACAACCAATTTAATCTTCTATTTTTAAGTAGATCTGATCTTCTACTCCCAGTTTCTGTCTGAGATATTCGAACGCTTCCCTGGGTAGAGGTTTGGTAAATATATCAGCAACTTGTTCTTTGGAGGGAACATACTCCAATTTCACCTTTTGTTCAAGCACTTGTTCATGTAAGAAGTGATATTTGATGGGAATGTGCTTGGTCTTGGAATGCATAACAGGATTCTTTGAGATACTGATGGCACTTGTATTATCACACATAATGGAGATAGGAGGTGAAAATTTGATTTGAAATTCTTGTAAGGTTTGCATCATCCAAAGAAGTTGAGTGCAACATGATGCTGCAGCCACATATTCTGCTTCTGCTGTAGATAAGGAAATAGAGCTTTGCTTCTTGCTAAACCAAGATACTAACCGGGGCCCCATATAGAATGCACCACCACTAGTGCTTTTCCAATCATCAACATTTCCAGCCCAATCTGCATCAGTGTAAGCATGAAGAGTAAGATCAACATTCTTTGGATACCATAGTCCAAAGTCTTGAGTTCCTTGTAGATATTTGAATATTCTTTTCACAGCCTGAAGGTGAGACTCTTTTGGATTAGCTTGGAATCGTCCAACAATCCCAATTGCATGCATAATGTCTGGTCTTGTCCCAGTGAGATAAAGTAGACTTCCTATCATAGATCTGTATTCTGGTTGATTCACCGTGGGGGAATCATCATTAGAACTGAGATTACATCCGGTTATCATTGGTGTACTTACAGGTTTGCAATCTTCCATGCCATACTTCTTCAAGATTTGCTTGAGGTATTTTGCTTGTGATAAGAATATGCCATTTGTTGCTTGTTGCACTTGCAAGCCAAGAAAGAATGTTAGTTCCCAAAGTAAAGACATTTCAAATTCTTACTACATATCAGAAGCAAATTTCTGACTCATAGACTCTTCATTACTTCCAAAAATGATATCATCAACATATACAACCACAATCAATAGTTTGTCATTTTCAGTTTTTGTGTATAAGTTGCTATCAGCAGACCCTTTTAAAAATCCTTGTTGATGAATATATTTGTCAAGACGATAGAACCATGCCCTTGGAGCTTGTTTGAGACCATATAGAGCCTTTTTAAGTCTATAAACAAGTTTTTCATCATTTCCCAAAATGAATCCTTCTGGTTGTTCTATATAAACTTCTTCTTCTAGATCACCATTGAGAAAAGCAGATTTAACATCCATTTGATAAACTTTGATTTATTGGAAGCTTGAAAAAGCAAGAAACATTCTTATGGCTTCAAGTCTAGCTACAGGAGCAAAATTTTCTTCAAAGTCTATGCCTTCTTGTTGAGCATACCCCTTGCAAACAAGTCTAGCTTTATTTCTTATAACATCCCCATTCTCATTTAACTTGTTTTTGAATATCCATTTAGTTCCAATGACATTTTTGTCATGAGGTCTTGATACTAATTCCCAAGTGTGATTCTTTTCAATTTGATCAAGCTCTTCATTCATGGCTTGAATCCAACATTCATCTTTGCTAGCTTGACTGACATTGTGAGGTTCAATAGTGGACAAAAATGCCAGATTTCTAGAAGATCCCACAAGAGTCCTTCTTGTTTGTACACTTGATCCCTTTTCTCCCAAGATTTGAGATTCTGGATGATTCTTTTGAACATATCTGGATGGAGCTTTTTCAGATAAATCATCTTCGGGTTCTTCATTGGGTTCACTGTCTATATCATTCCTATTTGATGTAGAAGGATATATGTCATCATCATCTTCATCTGTTGTTTTTTTTTCTTCTTTTGGAGCTGCAGGAGACTCATCAATAACAACATCAATACATTCAACAATCTTTCGAAGTCTTTTATTGTAACATTTATATGCTCTACTTCTAGAGGAGTAACCAAGAAGTATTCCTTCATCTGCTTTGGGTTCAAACTTGCCAAGTTTTTCATCATTATTTTTGATAAAGCATTTGCTTCCAAAAACTCTAAAATGCTTCACAGTGGGAGGATTACCATACCAGAGTTCATATGGATTTTTATCACTATTTACACGAACATGTGCCTTGTTAAGAATATTTACCGTTGTATGTGTTGCTTCTCCCCAAAATGTGTAAGGTGTTCCGGAATCATCAAGCATAGCTCTAGCCATTTGTTGAACTGTTCTATTCATTCTTTCTGCTACGCCATTTTGTTGTGGAGTGCCAGCTACAGAGAACTGTCTTTTTATGCCATGTTGTTCACAAAATTCAAGAAATTCATTTGATGTATATTCTCCTCCTCGATCAGATCTAAGACACTTGATTTTTAGATCTAATTCATTTTCAACCAGTGCTTTGAAGATCTGAAATTTCTCAAATGCTTCATCTTTGTGTTTAATCAACCCAATCCAACACATTCTAGAGAAATCGTCAATGAATAAGATATAGTATTCTTCACCACGTGGTGACTTTTTCCTCATAGGTCCACATATGTCAGTATGAATGAGTTCAAGAGGCTTACTTGATGATCCTTCCTTGGCATTAAATTGTACCCTGGTTTGCTTACCGAATTAGCAAGATTTGCATATGATATTTTCAGGTAGAGTAATATTGGGAAGATCACAAATAGCTTTAAGTCTGCTTGATTTGTTGATTTGAGAGAAGCTCAGATGCCCCAACCTTCTATGCCATAGCCAATTTTCTGAAGATTTACTCAAATAACATTGTTCTTTGCAGTTCTTCAATACATACAGGTTGCTTGGAGTTCTTTTTCCTTTTATAATTGCTTTACCTGTATCAAGATCACGTACCACACATTCTTTTGAACTAAAGACAACTTCGGTTCCTTGATCACACATTTGACTTACACTTAACAAGTTATGCTTTAATCCATCCACATACATGACTTCATTAGATTTCACCTTTTATTTTAGGAAAACAGACCCTTTTCCCTTAATGACCCCAGGAGTATCATTTCCAAATGTAACATTCTTTTCCTTTACTAGAGCACTATATGCAAGAAGTTTGTTTTTGTCACCTGTCATGTGTCTTGAACATCCACTATCAATATACCATTGATTTTCTTCATCTTCTACAAATAACGCTATGCCACAATTTTCAACCTGTAATTCCTTCTTTTTCCATACTTTGGAGCTTGAAGGAACATGTTATTTTGGCTAAACTTTGCTCCTACATTCAGATTCTTCATGGCCAAAGTTATTGCAATAAACACATTCAACTTCATTTTGAAGAGGAGAAAAGTTGTTATAGGTATTCTTCTTTGTTTCAATATCAATCATTTTCTTTCTTGCTTCTCTTGTCATGATGTTTTTATATGCTACACATTGAACAACTTTATGACCAAAATTGTGACATGAGAAACATTGTCCATTGAAGAAGAAATTTCTGCGATCATGAAATCTCCTACTTGAATTTACCTGTTGATTGGTGTTTCTTTGAAAGATATTCCTATTAGTGTTCTTTGAATTGAGATGATCATGCTTTACCTGCAAAGATTATTTATTCCCTTGCTAAGTGGCAGCATGTTGTATACCAGCTGTAGCTGCTTTTAGATAATTTGGTGCTGAATCCTGAGAATATTCTCCAATATATCCAAGACCTGTCTTTATAAGAGGAGAACGTTGTACCTTGATAATCTCATCTAAGGTTTCAGATCCTTTAGCAAATCTAAGATTCAGAGTCTTTACTTTCTCAAGTTCTTTTCTTAGACTTACTACTTCACACTCTAATTTCTCATTGTGTTTCTCCTTTTCTTCAAGCTAATTTTTCAGAGTTTCTATGATTATTTTACTTTCTTCTAAGAAAATTTTGAGTTTATTGTTTTCATCAAGAAAGTCACTGTCTTCTAGAGCATCCACAAAAGTATCTTTTTATTCTCTAGATTCTTTTTCAAATGCCATGAGAAGTCTAAGATCTTGTTCACATTCTTCCTCACTATTAGATAACCCATCACTATCTTCATGAGTATAGTAACTCTTTCTAGTGCTAAAATGATTCTTATTCCTTTTTGCTACTTCCTTCCCCCTTTTATGTGTTTCTTTATAAGGACACTTAGCAGCATAATGACCAACTCTTCCACAATCAAAACATTTAAAAGGAAGCTTACCTCTGAACCGTCCTGTGCCAAGTTGAAGTTTCTTTACAAAGTTTATCTCATCTTCTTCTGAGATATATCCTGATCCTTCTGGTTTTTTTACTTCCTTCCCTTTTGTAGAAGTTCTAAAGACTGCTTCTTTGACTTCATATGGTCCTCCTCTTCTCATTTCATATGCAGTTAGTATGCCATGAAGTTGCACCACAATAAGATTTTGAAGATCCTGCTTTTCTTCAAGAGCAGAAACTTTTGACTCAAATTTTTCCGTTAGTGATTGTTGAGTCCCAAACTTGCATCTTTCCTATACACCTTTCTAGACTTTTTCCATTTATCTGGACCTCCTAAGTCATCAATATCATTGCATATTAATCATAAAAGAGCATTTAAAGTGGTTTTTAACTATGTTTTGTGTATGCTGTTTGAATTAGATTTTTGCTCATTTAGCTGCGGAATCTTGTCACTTTCCGCAGCTGCGTTAACTTCCCGCAGCCATTTTGTTAAAGTCCATATTGCAGGTGTCTTCAGGCAAATCGAGCCACATGGGCAAGTTGGAAATGACATGGACATGGACCAAGTCCTATTGGCTCAGTCGAATTCACCAAAGAAGGCCATGGTCAAAGGAAGTCAAACGGTGGCCAACCTAAAGAGCCCTACGGTGACGGAACTCTATTTTTCACCACGTGAAGACGTACGTGGCCGTTCCTAAATCATAGGGGACATATCAACACCTGTGAATTGCTCCATAAGCCGAATTCAACGACCACTCTCCATAGATTTAATCTTCACGGCAGCCATAATGCTAGATTTCTGGACGTGGTTGTTCACGTGTCTTGTATCAGCGCAGAATGTAGGAAATTAGTTATGTCATCCTCTGTTATAAATAATGCGTTCTCATATGCATAGTAGTTAGCTACTGTAATGTAATTTTTGTTGAAAAGAAAGCCACTGTGCGCCACACTTCGTCAGCTTACGAATATAAAAACGACAAAAAGTAAGAGATAGGTTATCTTGCACATATAGTGCGCCACACTTCGTCAGCTTACGAATCCCGGATTGACAAATTAATGTAGCAATTTAGGACACACTAAATTGACCAAACATTTTGGCGCCGTTACCAGGGAAGTGTAACTAGGTAGCCAATTTCTTTAAAAAAAAATTAAAAAAAAGGGAAAATTTGATAACTTCTTGAAGTATGCTCTCCTCTTGCACCTAGTGTGATCTGAAGGATCAGAAAAGAGAGTTATTGGTTCAATAATTTCTTAAGTATGCTCTCTTCTTGCACTTAGTGTGACCTGGAAGATCAGAAAGAGAATTATTAGCCCAACTTAAAGATAAAAAAAATGACATGCATAGAGCAAGAGATTCTAGGGGAAGGTTTATAGCTAGAGCCAAGAGTTCGATTTTCACAACTCCATCTTCTTCAAGGTATAGACAAGATTCACCACCATCTACCCCTAGCCTTAAGATTCTTGGAATTCAAGGAGTGGCTGAATTAGAGGATTCTCCTACACCATCTACCAAATATT